>JAODKE010000002.1:1572836-1604259 GCA_026779605.1 Mormyrus hasselquistii
ATTAGTTAAGTTCTCCCCAAACGAGCTTAATGGGCCGAATGGCCTCCTCTCGTTTGTAAATTTCTTATGTTCTTATGATTTTTTGCCACTGTACTGCAAAACATCTAAATACATAAATAAATAAATGTATAAATCCGTCATAGTGTATAATTACAATTCAGTCTGGATTACAGACACGTGACTGGTACATTTTCCATCAGAGACTTCCTGCTTTCATTTTCTACCCCTTTACTGCATGAGGCTGCATCAGACCGGGGGGGGGGGGGGCTGGGCGGCTCAGAAACAGGGCCGACGCCAAGGTCCACAAAGGCTATCGCACGCCTCAGGTGCAAAAGGACAGGCTGATTGTCGAAGAGAGGAGAGGAAAAACAGGATGAAGGGGCTTGAAGCAGCTCATTAACATATCCACAGGGCTCGGGCTGTGAAGACGTGGGGTTACTGCTGCGGCCTGACCCAGGCTTTTTAGTCGAAAAGGGTTTCACTCATCATTTTGTTAATAGTTAGTAGCTAAAAATATATGGCAGGTACAAACTTTTCATTTTCCTGCTACGGTGGTACCATGGACCAGCAGAGACATACATACTGAGGGCCGTGACTTCGGCCCAGTTTTTGCAGCCTTACTTGGTTTGCTGCATCGCTGTGCTGCACTGCGAGGCCTGAGACGTCCCGGCACTGTCTGGCATTAGGGGCTGTATTGGCTGGTTGAGTAGCATCCTGCAGGGAGGACCAAGAACTCCCGTCAAACGCATGCCCTGCGATACTGCAGAGGACTCCTGAGGACCGCACCCTCTCCTCAGTGCATAGACATGCTGAGATGTGCGTTTCGCAATGTGTCTCCTTTAAAGGGAAAATAATGGCCTTCAGCTCAGAAGATGGAGAAGCTTTATTATACCACAACCCACCAATGAAATGATGTTTTATTTGTCATTTGCACAAATACCCTGGAATGCGTCTTTTCACTTATCTCATCATGTATTCTCTTAACAGACGAAAAATGCAGAAGGGGCAGGAGGCTAGTGGTTCATTTTGTCACACACACACACACGCCCATACAACACACACACACACACACACACACACACGCCCATACAAACACACACACACCCATGAAAACACACACACACGCACACACAGTGTGGGCCAAAAGTAGGTATGCAGTTTTTATTTTACAAAGTAAAGTAGGTGTACATGCTTTAGCATGCAAATCCCGGAACATCAATGTCCACATGCGTGTGAGATGACCTCCTTCAATTCATCCACTATGTGGGGCTTCCTCTCATAAACCTTCTCCTTTACCACACCCCCCCAAAAAAAGTTCAGGGGTGTTAGGTCAGGTGGCCAGTCCATGCCGCCACGTCGCCTGATCCAGCGCTGTGGAAAGGTGTTATCAAAGCTGTATACCTACTTTTACAAATAAGTTTACTTTTAAAATAGAACCTTTACTTAGTAAAAAAAAAAAAAAAAACTGCATCTAAATCTGCCCCACCCCATATATAACAGTTCAGAGTGAGGCTTGCTGTCCGAAGGCAGGGGGGGCCATTTATACGGCACCTCTAGAGCGTCACGGGGGCTAAGGGCCTTGCGGAGGGGCGACCGTCCAGTCAGACGCAGAGGCCTAACCCACTGAAGGACACACCACCCAATCAGAGCGCAGGGCCGTACCGCAGCTGTCCGTTTTGACTGAAGTCCGCGTCTGGGAGTCTTTGGCCGGCGTCGGATGCTAGAGACAGGGGCAGCTGTACGGGCCGCGTCGCTGGCGGTGGGAACCCCGCGGGGTTGCTGTAGAGGGGTACGGTCACGCTGCCGTGCGTGTGGGCCGGCAGGCAGGGGGCCTGACTCTGAGCGACACACATCGGCCGCTGATGCTGCACCTGTGGGTGGAACACAAGGGACAATCTTCTGAGCTCATGGGGGGTGTGTCCCCCCCCCCCGCCGCAATGTAGTGTATGTTTATTTCTCTGAAATAAAACTAGATTACACACTGATAACTACCGTGCCTGTAAACGCGGCTTCTGTTTATCATGAACTATGTCATCAGTTTCTTCAGTAAAGCCGATTTCCTCGTCCTACCAACCCACGTCGATTTCCGCACTTTCCCCTCTGCTTCATTCTTTGCTTCTGCTGGCTATTCCTCTCCCGCAACGTTAATAATGAAATCTAACTCATCTTCTTGCCAATTCACTCCTGGCCCGTGCCACACGTTCCTTCAGTCCCTCAAGGGCCCATGGGCATAATCACTCCAGCGACAGAGTGATTTAGACACGTGATCTTCAGATCACTAAAAGTGCCTCCTAATCCGCTGAACTACACAATTCCCTGATTATCTTGTATCTGACATCGTCCCATTGATTTTAAACATTTTTACACTCCAGCCTGATCAAGAAACCTGCTTCAGATGCTAATCAGCTGAACATTTTCTAATCTTATTTAAAAGTTCTCTCTACTTCAGGCCCATTTAGCTTTCTGTGTCCGGGATTTTGCTCTGTTCACTGCACTGAGACGGATCTCCTGGGGCTTGTTAATGACCTTCTCTGTGCTGATAATCCTGAGGTCCTCAACATCCTTCTCCTCCTTGATCTTAGCTCTGTATTCAATACTGCAATACATTCATCTCACCCACCTTTCAGCCATGTACTGTACCACACTGACAGACATCATTTACCTCTGGAGCAGCACGAATCTGCTACTGCTTTCCCCACCCTAGGCCCCCCCCCAAGGCTGTTTCAGGACCTCTCTCATTTATAATTTATATGTTCCCCCAAGGTTAAATCATTCACTGTCATGGTCATAGTTTTCATTGTTATGCTAATAACCCTCAGACAACGCCGGGTAATTCTAGGCCCAGGAAGCAAGAGTCCAGGCCAGTATAAATAGTAACATTCCAGAGAGTATATAACTGGTCGGCTGGAACAAAATTTTGGTCTGGACTCATACTCTGTAGATCCACTCCTGCCTTAAGATCAATATCATTACTTTTATTTTTGGATGTTGCTTATGCTATGTAACTAAACTTCTGCATGTTCATACAGTGGTACCTCAGTTCTCGAACTCACTAGAACTCCAATTTCTTAAAAGTTGCACCAACTCGATCTGAATCTCAGAAGTCAAACCGTGAACGGCGACCTAAGGTAACTTGTTCACGTGGGGAAATGAGTCACGCGGCACGTCTCTCAGCGGAAAAAAAGGGTAAGGCTTCAGCCTGCATCATGCATGTTTACAGTAGCTGAATGCATATATTTAGACAGTTAAAAAACATTTAGACAATGATAGACAGTAACAGTGATTATTATTATACAATAAAATGCATTTAAAAATAAAGATTTCTCATTCATTATTTTAATTTTAATAATAAACCATTAATGCATTTAATTATAATAATATTGTCGTGTCGAGCAGGGACGGAATGGGGACAAAGGCACAGATGTCAGCTTATCGGGAAATTCGGGGTTTAATTTAGGCAGGCAAAACGCAGACGGACAATACAATAATCGGACTGAGGAAACAAACTGAAACGTGGACGAAATACAGAGGACTAATGACAACAACCAGAAACAGCTGATCACATGGGGATTCCACACGAGGTTAACGAGGGGGCGTGGCACACGGAAGGAGCGGACGATCGGGGCAGGATACATTGTTTGGATACATTTATTTTATTACTTTACAAATTACTGTTTTGATAAATGTGCTTAGATGCGTTTAGTACAGTATATGACCTTCTTGTTTTATCTGGTTCATTTTGTGTTTAAATGCTAATAAAAAAACATATTTATGTGCACTTTTTGTGGTCAATTAATTGGTTTTCCATTATTTCTTATAGAAAACTTAGAACTAAAACTTTTTAGGGTTCGATCCGGAGTTAAATTCGAGTTCTGAGGTACCACTGTATATTGCTTTGTTTTTTCCTCCTTTGCATTCTTGCTTTGACTGTGTAACATGTGAGTAAGGTGCTACACGACTTGTACGAATACAGCTATGAGGCAGGATGCCGACCTGAGTGGAGGGGGAGCTGAGCGAGTGCGCCGGTGAATCACGGCAGCTCCGGAGGTGCTCCTGACCTACAGGAGGCGGCTTGGCCTGACTGGAAGGCTGCCTGCCGACGGCCTCCCGGGACGCCTTGGCCGGCCTGCCCGGACCCTGCGGCAGATGGCTGAAACCCGCGGGGCCGGGGTGCTGTCGGAACATCTGGGGACAGGGACAGCCAGAGCTCTGTCAAGGAAGCGCCGCTTGTCGGGAGGTCGGTGGGAGGAAAGGGGTCGAGCGGAAGCTGTGAACATTTAGCCTCCATCCTGGGACCAGCGAGGGATTCAGCAAGCTAATGGAATTGCAGCTCAAACTGAAAGCTTGGCTCTGATTCCCTGCCTTTTTTTCCTATAAAGATGATCAACCAACCCAAAGAAATTATAACCGAATCCTAAAGCTGCTCTGACTGATATCCTGAATTATGTTCCACAGAAAAGCAAGTCACCACGAAGTCAATGAAATGTCCACGATCCTGACTGGCCACAGTGCCATTCCATCGCTCACGTGTAAACGATCCGCTTCTCCTAGATCATGAGACCATACATGGAGGAGGCGATAAAGCTGACAGCTGTGTCACTGTCCTACCTCAAGGTTGGAGCTGCTGACCCGCTGGAGCTGTTCTTTGATCTCGTGCAGCTCCTGCTGCTGCGTCTTGATGTCGGCCTGCAAGATGCGCGTTCGCTCCTCCAGCTGCTCCTTCAGCTGATGCATGACGCCCAGCTGCGGCGGCTGGAACTGGTACATGGTCTGTCGCAAGAGACGCATGGGAAGCCATGATAAGGCCGCATGCCGCTGACCAGCCACTTCTACGTGATACTTTGGGCACGTCCAGATTATTATCATTATCACTGGAAACCTGGACACTGCTCTCCATCTTCTGTCCTACATTTCATTATTTACTGCTCAATAAACTGGATGGAAGGAACCATGCTTTTAAAATACATACCATTCATATATCAGATTAACTCTAGACACGTAGTTTAATTTATTTTCGAAGAGGGTCTTTTTAAATTTATTATACTGGCCAAAATAAAGACAAAACTATATGAATAATAATATATGTATATCCTGACAGGATACCAACTTTGTCACTGCCATTAAAAATGATTTAACACATACAATAAATCCTGTCTAATGATGGAAACCAGTGGATCCAGTGTGAGAGAAATCCATTTATGTTACATTTCCTTTTTGCCTGCTAGATTTATTTAATCCCATCTGCACATTTGCACAGTAAAGATTAAGCATTTCGGCTGTAATCCTGTGTATCTTAATAAGCAGGTACTCTCTGGATGAAAAGCTATTTTTACCTTGACATGAAAAAAATACATTAAATACATTAAATGTAAAAAAAAAATCTCTAACTGAAATCGAGGACTGAGAGAATAGCTTTTATTCATATTTCCCAAATTATTGAATACAATTTAACCACTTCCACGTAATTATATTCACTCATGTCCAAATGTAAGACTCTCAAATTCAACCTGTTTGTTCCAAAATAACTTCAAAATAACAGCACTTACCCCAAGATACCCTGCGCCATATATTTATCTTACTCAAATATGTATTGCTTTCATTTTCAAAACTTGTTTTACCCCTGAGGCACACTGAAACAATTTCCGAACACCTACGGCTGATTTGGTTATACAGTATGAGCTTAATGGATCTGATTAATGAAAATAACCAACCATGACAGGAGGCTGGTTGCCGGTAGCAGAATGAGGGACGCTCGGCTGGGGAAAGACATCGGAAGAGTTTTGGCTCTGAACTAAAGTCTATAAAAGACACGGGAGACAGAAACACGCAAAAGGTCATCCAGGAATATCCCCGACCGATAACTGGCCACAAATACCGTCTACTGCAAGCGGGGTAATGACTGGCAAGCTGTTAAATGGGGCAGTGGGTCGTCTGGCGATGGAGGAAACAGATACGGAGTGCGACGGCTGCCGGTTCATGCTAGTGGAAAGCCGAGCTGCCATACTAATGAGCGGTAAAATATCCAAGGGTGAACACAGGCGACACTAACACACTACTGATAAAAAACAAACGTGCAAGGAAGCAATGACGATAATAATAAATACATATAATAATAATAATAATTATAATAATTATAATAATAATAATAATACATGGATGACATGTTTGCTTGCTGGCCTACTGGACCTTTGAGCTGTTGGGCTGGATCCGGGAGGTTCCCTTCTCTGGCACTGTGCACACGGACTGGCGTGTAGGCGTGCTGGTTTCTGTGAACCTCATCGAGGAGTTCGCTGCAGGAGAGGAATGACAAAGGAAACCTGTGAGGGCAGCAAGACAGCTATAGGAAGGGGGTCTTAATATCACCCTTAAAAAATCTCACGCCATTTCCCACCCAGACCCCGATGTCCAGCTTCACCCCCTTGTAGCACTTTTTGCCTTCTTGTGTTCTCCCCTTGTGCGTAAAGCTTATTTTTTATTTCCCCTTCATATTAAATCCTAATTCCTTCCTCCCATCCCTGTGCCAAATGGTTCTTTTGTTCAGTTTGCTGCCAGGCCCAGGGCTAGTCTTAAATGAAAAGAAGGCAAGGCTCACGGAATACTGAATTTCGAAATCTTGGAAAAGAATATTAGCAAATGGCACATAGCTAGCGCAATGGCTAGCAGGCTTCGGAAGCGTCTAGCCAGACCTGTTTGAGAGGCCGGCCCCACTTACACGCAGAGTCTGACATGGCAGTGTGGGACGACTTGCGGGAGCTATGTGAAGACACAGACCGGGTCCTGCTCACTCTGGGCGCTTCCTGGCTGACATCCAGGTAAACATCGTGACTCTACTCAAAGCAAACACAGTAGCTATGAACATTAAGGACAATCATAATTTGGTCAAAAAATGTACTCTCTACAGCAGTGGTATTCAAAGTTTCTATTTATTTATTCTTAAAGAGCCCTCTATCGTTCCCTATTTGTCCTGACCCCCCCTTCATCACACATATAATACACACAAAACAGTCTTACAAGCAAGTGTCGTGTTATTTCTGGTTATAGATGTTGCTTTGCCAGCGATCACATTTAAACACTACTAGCAGCTATAAATTCCTCCATGGATTCTCAATGTATGTAAGCATTTTACCATAACATTTCAACTCAACCTTTCCACTGCAAACTTCTGTTGCATTGCTAGTATGTAGTGTCTATCTGTTTTTCAGACTTTAATCATTTTAATCTGTTAGTGTAGTACAATGTGTACAGGCGTATAATGTGTTCACATTATTCAGTTCTGTTTTTTCCTATCACCTGTCAAACATTATGTTAAAAATGTTATCACAATAAATGAGAACAATTTCATCCCGGTAATTTTTTTTTTTTTTTAAACATATTTGACGTTTGTTACATAAGCTTTTTTCCTAGTACTATTTGGGAAATTTAGGATTTTTAGATTGTGGTCGTAAATATATGGATGGCTTTTTTTATTACAGTGGTTTTTAAGGAGCAAATAATTAACATAAATCAAAGGAAGGTTGTACTTAGCCTATAGATAGCTAGGGGTCTCTGTCAGGTTACTGAAAAACTTAATAAAGCCTCTGAATACTTAAGGCATACAGACCCTGTGCCAAATTTTCATTGTATTAAAAGAGGGTCACAAAACTACTAAACTAATGTTTTACGAAGGTCTTCAAAAAAAAAAAAAACTTTGAGAACCATCGGTCTGCTGAATATGACCTGGATGAGTGACGTTAGAATTTTCAAACAGGAAGTTGGAACCTTAATTAAGGAGGAGGAGGCGACATCAGACAAGGCCTCTTCGAAGCCCAGCTCTCTCCTCCGCTCTGCCCGCACCTCTGCATAGCTGTGCAGAAGAGATATTTTTCAGAGATCAGGCTAAATATTTTGCTAAGACCACCTGACTTTAGGTACCAACCATTAAACAGGAAATAGGAAACAGGAAAAGGGACAAAGAAGGACTCAGAATTGAAATAACATTCATCTAAGAATAGTTACAGGACTCTTCCCAGACTGAAGTTATACATTAAATGTCAAGTAGAAAGCAACAATTCATACAAAAAACTTTAATATGAATAGAAGTAAAAATATATAAATGTAGATGTCAGGGAGAACTAAAGCTTTCATTGAATTTCAATACCATTTACCAATACTTAGAGATGCATTTCTGTGCCTTGCATGTTTTTCCGCCTTTGTTGATTCTCTAAACGCACACAGAAATCTCCTTAAAGGATTTATTTGAGCTCATTTCGGCTCACAAGCCAGAGGCGAACACCAGGTGGCACTGTACCATGGACGTTAGGCACTCTACCTGATCACAGTGTGGGTGCACACAATAAACTCCGGTTTGGAATTCCACTGGTGGTAGGTAATGTAGTAGTGCGTCTGGAGCCAGATCCATTGTTGTCCTTTAGTCAGAAAGCGGTAGTAGCAGGACTTTCCCTTTCCAAACTGCATTACTGAGGAGGGAGAGGGTATGTCTGACGTCAAGCCACAACACCGAGCGTCTCAGGACACGCTCCGACCGGCAAACGGCGACTTTACTGAGTGTGATTTAATGCTACCGCCAGTCATCCTGAAAAACTAATTCTCATCGATTTTTGATAGCGGAAAGGTATTTATTACCTAAAGTTGAACAATGTAAAGTGTTCTTTAGGTCCGGGAGGGGGGGGGGGGGGGAGAGGAAAAGCATGTCTTTGAGTCAGTGGAGAAACTCACTTACATTGTTTGTGACATTCTGCTATTAGCTCCAAGTCGTCGACATGATAATAATCATAGCCAGACGTTCCGAGAACCTCAAAAGGCAAGTAGCCAATTATAGGTGAAGCTCTGAAAGGAAATCAAGAAGCTGCTGTGATACAAGGTAACAGTTTCTTACTAAGATACGTGTTAACAAGGTGCGAATTATATGAGCAGAAAATCTGGGTCTGCATGAAATTGCGAATGTCCAGTACCAACACAACAAAACTCACCACCCATTTTCACCAGTAGCCCTGGTCGAAGTTCAGTATCAATGACAATATCACTCTTACTTGATGATATTTAATCTATTAAAATCTTCAGTATTCAGTTTACTTCAGTACATTGTGACAGCGGACAGCTGAAAATGGGTTAATTGACCATAGGATATTGTATGACACATTTGTGCCTTTTAACTCTGGATGTTTCTGTTCACTCCACCAAGGGACCCATTCTGGGTTTGTTTATTAGTCACTGGATATGCGCTTTAGTGCACAGACAGCACTCAAATGAAGACTGGGACTCGGGAAAATCTCATTTACATTTTTACATTGCATTTTATTCATCTGTTACACGCTTTCATCTGTAGCACTGTACAAATGAGGAAAGAGTAGGACCAGGCGGCATCTCTGGCAGAGCTGGGGTTAAGGACCTCGCTGACGGGCCTAACCCTACACACTGCCCCCTGGCAACTGTTTTCTCATTCTGACACTTTGAAGTAGCTCATTGTAATTAATGATCTCTCTAGACTAGAGCGCACATCCCAGTTTCACTTCCACACTTTCCTCACATAATAAATAGACCACAGTTTCAACATAGAGATCTTCCTTACAACATGGTCAAGGAGACGTACGCTATAGCAGAGGTGGACATTTCAGGTCCAGAAAGTAAAAATCCAAACCAACCAGTTGAACATAAAGAGTCACAATCACAGAGTATGTAACTAGTTGGTTGAAACAAAATCCTGGTTTGGATTTTTACTTTCTGGACCTGAAATGTCCACCTCTGCACTATAGCACATATGCTTAACATAACCTAAACAAACACACCATTATGTAATACATAACGCTTCAATACAAACCATATACCTTACAAATGATGGCTTTCTGTATGCAACTTGGAAACAAAACACTTACCTATGATCCAAAAACAAGAACTTCCATTCCAGACTATGCCTAGAGGTGAATTCATCACATGGATCTTCAACAGTGCATAGATCCTGGGAAAAACAGACAAACGCAAACAAACACAAACAAAGAGCAGCAAAGTTCAGACGTCACACAAGTCATGTCTGGTGAATCCGTGGAACATTTCCAAGGTGAAATCGGCACACTTCTGAAGTTCCGTTTGGCGGGCTGCACCTTCAGGAACTGTGGCATCGCCAGTCGTACAGTCGCCACCAGGCAGACCTGCTCGTCCAGGGTGGCCTGCAGCGGCCTTGGCATCACCAGGTCAAAGCCGTTGCAGGACATCGTAGGCACTGTGTGTCACACATGGGGCGAGAGTTAAGTCTCCCGGAGCTTTGAAGATTCAGCTATAGCTACAGTGCTGTTCAAAAGTCTTAGGCAGGTAAAGAAAATGATGTTTAAATTATCCTCATGTTGGTGTGAAACTATGATACTTATGATACTATGCCTGTCAAAGTGTGTCAGCTCAGCCATTTCAGGACCTCTGCTAAAATCACCCCAGGATTTACAGCAACCATCCAGTGCAGCCATTTCCCCAAGCGAGCTTGATGGGCCGAATGGCCTCCTCTCGTTTGTATATTTCTTATGTTCTTATGTATTTTCTGACTAGGCCACTATCACACCTCATACAGCTAGTCAGTCTGTCACTGACTTTTTAAACCAATTCATTTAGTTAATTAATTGAGCTGTTGGTGAAATGTAACAAAATCATGGACTGGCTGAGGTGCCCCTGAGGAGAGGTTTGGGAACTGAAGCGGCGTCATTTACCCATCCAACATGAAATCAGTCACTATTTGGAGAACTGAAGGAATCCATGTTTGTTTTTATTGGAATACTCTTAATTTCCTCTTAATGTGCTGTTAAATTGGGTTTTTTGTTCTAAGCAGATAAACAGCTTTAAACATTTCCATTTCCATTGCACAGCAATGCATATTATAAAATCAATCGATTTCAATATAACAATACCAATATTTGAATCAATATCTATTTATCTTTTGAGTGCAATATTCACCATTCAAATCAACATATTCACCCACCTATTTATCAATTTTATATGTCATATTTATTTTTATACAGAGAATGTTGTATGTGGTTCTGTGTACTGTGTATTTCTGTATCGTTGTGTGGTTGTGCAATGTGTAGTCTCAAACAATTTCCTTTGGGATTATAAAGGTTTTTTATCTTTATACCCAGCTTGTTATTGTGATTTTGTGCTTATTGTGATATATGTCTATTTGTCTATTGCAACACTGTTCAGTCTAAGGGGAAGCGCATTTTGGTTTGTTTTTTAATGTATGCAAATACACTAAAAAGGGACCATAAAGGAAATACGATCTGAATCTTATCTGATCTGAATCTGATGACGGTGGAGTACATGTCGACTTGTAACATCTACTTCTGACTCCGTCTAACTGACTGCAACATACCTGGCTGGTTTAATAAAGCAAGGATAGAATTCCTGGCTTTCAACCACATGGAAATATCCTCTAAAGTTGCCAGGCAATATTTTAAGTAAGGAGATGGAAATTTGTTCTTATGCACATTGTAATTTTCCAGTCAAACAGAGATCTCAGCATTAGCTTTTCCCTGGTGAACATACAATATGAGAAGTTCACTCTTCAGGGTTTAGAGAGTATTATAATTCTGCACCGAAAAAATGCTGTCTTATTGGTTTGTTTTGTGCAAATTTAACAAGTGCGTGACATTAGGGTACTGAAGTCCGCGACATATTTACCACAAGATTTTTTACTCATGAGTATAATTTCTGAAGTCTGTCAGGTACATCTCACCATAAAATGACCAAGATTAACACTTCAGATAATCTGAAAGAGCTAGATCCTGTCAAGGTTTAATTAAGCACTGGGATAAGTTAAGCACTCTGAAAAGCACCAATGTAATTAAATTTAGTTTCTTATTAGGGAAATTTTCCTAAATTAATTAAAGAACAGATAATATATACTGTACAGGAAATAAAGCAAGAAATGTCCATCACTGCAGAGAAAGTAAGGCTGCTTAAGGAAGATTTTGTAACTTTGAATCTAGTGGATATAGAAACTGGATGGATGAATCTCAAACAACTGGCCAACAGGCATAGCCTCATGGTCAACACATTTTCAGCTAACAACACACATATAATACATTTTAAACATTTTTATTTCATTTTTTGGCATATAAATACACTTACCATAGTTATGAAACTTGAAATCGCCAACAAATTTCACATACTCATACGTAGGGGGCTCTTTTGGGTCGATGTTTCCTCTCGCTAAGTGACAACAGAACTCAATGTGTGACTCATCTGAAATGACAGGCAACACATTTGTAGAGGGAAGCCATTGTTATTCATTGTTATTGCAATACTTAAACAGTAAGCCTTTCTGAAAAAAAACACGCCTATTTAGTCAGTAACAATTAAACAACATGCAACAGCTCCCCCTCTCTGTGAGTGTAGATGGCCGCATACTGTTAAATGTAATAATGTGGTTACTGCTGGTTAAAAAACTGCGGTCTTATAATTCTGTTATTCATACAAAATTGCAGCTTAAAAGAAAGTACTACAGGATAAATAACAGATAATAGCAATAGTCAACATTCAACTATTTCAGGTCCCGCCCCTCCATTTAAGCTCTTGTCAGTTTCAGACGGTCTTTAGCCAAAATAAATAAAGGCAGAAAAACTGGGACTAGACTCTCTTCAAACACATTAATTTAAACTGGTCTTAGTCATCACAAATTCTCTAACGCAGCCTGGACTGGAACACTTTCATGTGCAAATTATACAGATGTGATTCAGCAGAGGAAGCGGCTTACATACGGAGACAACGAGGGGGGTGCACGGGGGTGAGATATATAAATATGTCATTTGTTCATTGTCCAGACATAGCACAAAGTTTTCAAAGAAAAATAGTGTCCCCCCCCTTTAAAACAGCAAGTTTCAGTGAACACTGCACAAGCAAAACAACAGAGCATTAAACACGCAGCGACTTAGCCCAAAATGAAAAATCCCTTAATATTCCCAAGTCTGTAGTTAACTGTGTTATGCAAATTGCAAATTAAAAATCAAGTGCCTTTTGGTTGACGTAAACCCAGGGGAGAGGCTAGCGAGGCTGTTTTTAATTTAGACATTATTTGCAAATCTAGGTGATGCTTGTGCATCTTCTTGTATTAGGGCTCTGTCGCTGTTTATATCTGATGGTATTTAGATATTGAGGGACTAAGGATTATTTTGCACTACAGCAAATAAGCCCTGGGAATTTCTATACCGTGACATCAGTTTTGTTTATTGCTTCCACTCCGCAATCCGGGTTCTGGATTTTATTGGCAGGACAAATCAATGCAGCCTGATCTGACGCCGTTATTGCTTGGCAGCATAGCAGAATAGTATAATAAAGGTCCAGCAGTGTTACACTGCTGTGCTACAGATGATGAAGGAAAGACAACAATGCCTTGTTTGTGTCCACTTATTACTCTTTAATGAAAAAGACTTTTGCCACACATGACACTAAGTAACTGTTTCAGGTTTTTTCATATGATGTTTCTGATTTTCCAACTAAACAGTGTCAGTATATTCCAGATGTTTAGTAACATTCAGACTAACAGCACTTTTTAAAAGCTTTTTTAAATGCCCTTAAATTCACATTGTTAGTGATTCTTATGAAGGCTTCGGAGCTATTTAATTTACCACCAGATCTCTCCGCTTTGTGTCAGGCATGTTCATATGACACCACCTGCAGAAGGATCCGGGCTCCTTAATCAGACACTTGATCCATTGTTCCATTGTATTCAGAGGCATATTAATCAACAGCGTAAAACACCAGAGTGATGGCTCATGGTCCGAAGACCAAACATGGCAGAAGACGGTGCTGGGTTGATAGCACAAAAGGCCAGAGAGGGTTGTGGAAAGTATTAAAAATGGTAAAACTAGCTATATTGCTAGTAACTTAATCTCTCGCACCGTAGTAGGGCTTTCCGACATTTTAATATCTCTGGAGGGGTTTGTGCTGTACAAAAAGGTCACAGACTGGCAGAAACGACTGGCAGATTGATCTGCAATTTCACAAGTTTAGCACCTTGTGAAAGCACTGAGGGACCAGCAAAGATCCTGATACAAGATCTCCATTTCTTGGACACTGATACCATGGTGTTCCATGTTCCTTCGGCTCCCTGAGCACCAATCCAATTAATACTCCAGATTACGATAAAAACCACCAAACTACTACTGGCGGTCTCAGTTTAAATGCTAACAAAAGGGCAGAATGTACATACAGAGAAGGCAGCATCCTTACCCAAGATGATCATTAGCGACTCAATAAACTTTGTAGATCGGATGGGTGAATACAAGTAATTAATCAGCATTTTAATGAGAAGATGGGCCCCCAAGACACACTGACATGATAGATTTAACATGCATCACCTTGCCTGTGCAGCCGCCTGCATGACTTGTAGGTATTTATGCAAAATTCCTTTTAATAAGAAGGACAATTTCCATCTTATTTATGAAAGCATTCATTGAAGAACTGAGATTGCACTACACTCACATCAGACAGGGTACAGATCTTTGCAGCGATAATGTATTAACTTTCAGCGATCCAATCTTTTTTTTTAACCTATTTCAAGAAAGCGTCCATAATCACTTAATATAGATGTTTTTATGACAGTCTGCTGTCACGCTGCCCTCTCCCCATCATCTAGTGTCAAAGTGCACAGCTGTGAGTTTTTTTCAATCCAGAAAGAGGACTGGACAGCCCTCGTGCCAATGTTTGTCTGCCTAGAGACAACGCAGAAGAGGCGGAATTATAGGCAGTTAATGGAATCAGCAGTCTGTCTCGTCTCCAGCATGGAGAGTCACAGCTCTGGGGAAACCACAGGACACCGGCGGATTGAAAAGCGGCCACTCACTGTCCATGAAGTCAGGGGCAACGGGGTCGGCCATCAGCATGTGAGACGATAGCAGCTTGTAGACCTCCCCATGTTCTCGCTCAGGGAGAAAGTTCAAGATGTTTTGGTCCACCATATCTGACTGATACAAAAGAGCAATCTGTCATGCATTTAATGAGCAAATGTGTGAACTCCATAACAGACAAATTCATGTATCCATTGGTAAAACGTATTTGCCGTTCGTCAGAAAATGTGCCAAAAATATATGTTCAATTCTGGTGTCAGAGTCGAGGCTGCTGTGAAACAGCAACACAGCAGGCAAGCAGCAGGAAGGAGAATAATGGAATCAGCATCTGTGTATGAAATATATTACTGAATGTGAATAACAGATGAATGCTCAAAATGGGTACATTTCATTGTTATAACGACTTGCAGAAACATTCAATTTTCTCTCCTTTATATTGAACAAGATAAATATACCTCACAAATACTGTTGAAACTCTAGATACAATCTTATAGCTGATTGAAAATATTTTGGCTACAGGTCAATGGTACCAAATCCACCATGAAAGAAATTTATCCATCAGCTATAATGGACCTCGAAGACAGCTCTTTCTTCCTCCACGTGCAAGAACTACAATCAATCAAAAAGCACAGCGCAGAATGCCACACACTGCTTCAATAGTCCTGCCCTGCTTCTCATTGCCACACAAAGCGGGGCCAGATAACATTCTACCAAAGGCAGCCGACGATGCCAGTTTCATAATGCTTCTTCCGAATCCATATTTGGCATTTTTATTCAACATGAAATGAACAAAACATTTAGGAACAAGAAATAAGTGTGATGTCGTTAGGTTTGCAGCTCAGGAAGCAAAATAAAGATATTCAGCTTCAAGTCTGGGATTCTGCGCACAATGAAATGTGAATATTGATTAAGATACATTTTATAATCCAAAAATACCACTGGGCCAGACCACGGCATTAAGATGGCAATGATACATGTAATTATGGCATCTGCAGTGCTAATGCATAACTCAATGATAAGATCTGCATCTTGTGCAGAAGGAGCTTAATTAACGTTTAAGTTTCTTTTAGGGATGGAAAGATTTACCGATTCAGTGTAGCGGTATAAAAGGTCACAATGTGACTGTCCCAATTTAAAGAGTGTGCTCTATGCCTTTATTATTTAGAAATGTAACCAATAATTTCTGACCAATAGTTTATTAATACATTTAGATTCCCCTCTCTGTTTCTGTACCTGTACTGAATTGCATAGCATCATAATCTTTTGCATCGCACCGTAATCGCGTTGATCCACATTGTGTTGAATCAAATCCTGCTCAATCTCACTGCATTGCAACAGCAGTGACTCATGTTGTATTGCAACAGTAGTTGCTTCATATGTATCTTTAATTCAGTGAATCGCTGGCGATGCATGGAGAAGTGTATCACACCAATCGGAGTGATGGAGGCGCACATCCGTAATCTCTATATTTAACTTGACATATTCAGATTCTACAGGCAAGGAAGATAAAATTCAAGGAAAATATAGCACATATTATCATATTTACACATAAAAAGAAGCAGCAAAAATGTTATTTCACTGTGAATTCTGATCACTTACTTTGCCATAAAACCTGTTCAAAATCTGCCCTTTTACTCATGAACCAGTTTACATATCAAAACAGCTTGGATTTTCTTCTCTCCCTTTTTCTCCATGCAAACTTTGATATTCACCATATTCCTCATTCAAATTGCATAATACCTGAAGCATAATTCATACAAAAGTGCCGTTATAGAAAAGTACGCTTGTATAAGGTACAGAACGTACAGCATTCAGAGTCACTAATACTCCAGTTCTTTGATGCGTAAAATGAGCTTCTTCACGTAGATATCCAACACAATACAGATCAGCACCAGGAAAAGTGATTCCACTATCATGCAAGTCATGAGAAAATGCAGGGTTGTCATGTTTAGTTCAATAGATATAAGGGAACAGCTGCTCGAGATGTTAAACACTATGGCCTGATAGCCACATCAGCAGCTGCTCATCGACTGCATTCTTCCCCTAAGGTCAATTTAAAAACAGGTTTGTAAGATGGGGGAAGGCATGGAGAAATGTCGGGGAAGAGGAGATGTCAGTTGACAAGGCCATTCGTTCAGCATCGGTCTGTTTTACATCAACAAGCCTGAAACAAATCTAAGAATTTATTTTGGGAATCTTAATCAGTTAACAGTTTGCTTATTCAAATCTCTCACGTTTCACATGCAGACGTATGTTTGACTGATGCACTACAAATGGTACGAAGAAACTCATTTGACAGTGAGTCATTTTTTCATGCATCTTCCAGATTCTTGGAATAAGCTATGAATATTGACCATTAGCACATGAAATGTTATTCAGACTATTTTCATTTTTAAAGATCATTCTATTTTATATATAGTTACAATAAATATTTAAGCCACAAGGTTTCATATAAGGCTGCCTGGTAGCTAGATATTAAAAAATGTGCCTTAAAAATATACAGCACTGACAGGACTTTTTTGTTTTTGTAATGTGGGATATGAAAGGTTCTTCAGCTGCTATAAATTCAGCAGCTCGGTGATGGAAACAAAGGCAATGTGTCCTACAGTCACGAGGTCGGGCAGTAAATATGATTTACTGCTGCTCGCAACAGTAGACCTCTCACATACCACAAACAAATACATCGCCCACCAATGCCAGGCAAATTCTTACTTACCGGCAAGTGACCAATCAGGGACAAAACGCTGTCAGATACATATATTATGTTGCCATCTGTGGTAAGAGCTATGAGAAAACCATCTAAAGCCTGCGGAGGAGATATCGAAAAAGTGCATGTAACGTTATATAAATATACCTTAACTGCACAAAGAGTAAAAAGCATTTTATAGATGAAGATTAGGCTTTTACTTCTAACATCAGTTGTGTGAATTCTTCATTGCAAAGAAAGAGTGGCTTCCAGTCCTGCTGGGTCTCACGTGATTCCGTCTGAGCGGTGATCTCTAAGAAGAGAGGGAAGATGAAAAACAGGCTCAGAACAGCAGTAATGTAGCAAGTCCAACAGACAGAGCCAGCTCAAACTCTTTCCCAAATCCAATTAAAAGACCGTCCCCGTTCTCTCCCTACACCACTCCCCAAGACCTGGCACATATGCAACACCCTTAACAACAACTTAATATCTTTACACAGCTAGCACTGTGTGCATAATATGAAAAATAATAACAGAAAATCGTAGTGACCTCTCTTCCGATAAGTCAGCTTTTGCGTGTTAGAATTCAGTTTCTGGCAGGTCAAAAACTGCGGGTTATAGCAAAATACCAGTAAACTTTTTGGTTTTCCTTCACCAATTTACAACATCGTGTGATGGTCTACATTTAGTCCACGTCCACCATCACTAATAGCGGTCAACCCTGGCCAGACTTTCTTTAGCACAAGTATTCCGGTACTGTGACAGCAAAAGCAAAACAACTCAATAGCTTCTACCAGGCTGAACAGAACGTCACCGGCAGATGCATTTCATATTCTCCTTCACCTTTCTGTTTCTGCAGGAAGTCAATGGTTCGCTGTAGCACTGTGGATTTGTCCATTTTGCGGGGATAACCTTGACCCTCAAGCATGCTGCACAGCTCCTTGATGAGAACATTGAACTGATCCCTTCTCTTCTTCTCAGACTTGTTGCGAGATGCCCTTTTGATAACAAAAAAATACTAGCTTACTAAAACAAGAACAATGAATCAAATACAGTGGCCTGCCAATTACAACGTCACATGATAATTAAACCCAATAAACATCATTCACTTTCTCTAAATGCTTGCGAGAAGGACTCATTTGACTTGGCCGTACATTCATTAAAATAATCATCCTCTCAAATTATTGTAATACATGTAATTTTGTATAAACGATCTGGATCATCAAATGAATCAGTCGCCATCCCTATTCACGTTTGCCCTTCATTTCGAAGCTCACAGGGATCAGACCTCAAGAAATATTTCATGTGTTATTAAATATTATATTACTAATATAAGTACCTTTTCGCCCTGTCCTTCTCATCTTCTTCCAACAAATCATCCATGCAACTGCTAGTACTGCAAGAAGCAATTGCATTACATCAAACCATTATGTGATGGCATATCGCAGCTGCCAAAATGATTACATCTTACATAGCTGCTTTCAACAACTGCAGGTAAACCTGTGAAGATGTTATAAAGTATTTAAAAGATTTAAATTGTTGGTAACAAAAACACATCCAAAACCTAAAATGATTAATAATGTTTAATTTCAACTAATTATATAAAAACAATAGAATATTAAAAAGCTTATATAAAATACATGTCTGTCACAGTGAGTGACGATCGGTCGCGAGAAACTCACTCCCATTCTCGACGTCTTGATGGACAGCAGCTCTCGAACTCCGCCAGATTGTCCATTCTCACTCCCAGTCCCATCCAGGGCCCCCCCGAAGTCCAGCTTGTCTCATTCAGACTGCCTGTGCTGGGACTGCTCTCAAACTGGGCCGATTCTTTAGCCAGTCGCAGTCGCTAGCCTCACAACTGAGGACTATGACCTGTGGAGGAAGGCGCAGAGGCTGGAGATAACCAGAAAGACCTGGTGTGAATTCCCAGAGCAGGAAGCAGAGCCTTTGCTGTTTTTGTGCTGAATCAGAAAAAGAGTTACACGGTACTTCCTGTGAGAATCTGCATACATGTGCTAAAGGTAAATGTTCTGAAAAAGAAAGGAAAATAAAAAAAAAAAATCTAGCACTGCCAAAACCTATTAACCACAACACAGACAATGATTAGCATGAGCTGTTAGTTTGTCTGATAATTATGCTTTCAAAGAGATAGTTGAAAAAGCACCTTTTGAAAAAGAGCTACTCTTTTTTTGCAAATATTTAGGTCATCCTAAAAATCATCGACACACAACTCCCTCCGTAAACATAATGCCGTTCTGTCCCAACATTCGCCGTCTACTCAAACATAATTGCCTTTTTCTTCCATTTTTGTTGCTGCACCTTGTAACAGTGATCCCAACACCAAAAGTAGGGCACGCTTCACTGTAAAGGCAGTAACTGCGACGGGGTGACAGGAAGTGCAATGGTTAATGCACTAACCATCACCAAGAGGTTACAAGTCATCTCATCCTTATGTGTACTACTTAACCCAAACTGGTTTATTGAATCCAGATGCATGAAAAAACAACAAAAAAACATATAAACTAACTAGGAAGATGGAGCAAAGACATAAACGTAAGCTAGAGTGTCACTCCACACATCCCAGAATACCTCCTGAACACTTCTGTGCACTTCATGCATTTTTAGATCCATCTTGCCAAGCCACATGGTGTTCTGTAATATTTACTATCCATAACAGCAATTTACACTCTAGCTTTTAATAGAATTTTGAAAAAAATCTAGTTACAATCTCAATCTAGAAAATAGAATGAACAGATCTTTTAGTTAACCTACTGCTGCGTTAACAGTAATTCATGTCAGCCGGAATAATCTTGCTGGTTCCTCGACAGAACGTATAATGAGATGTTAGATTATCGCATGAAGGAGCGTTAGGTGAGAAAAGCACCTGACCCAGAATGATCCCAAACGCAGAAAAACTAGTTAACTGACCTTGTTTTACATTTAGTCACAACGAACAAGAACAGCAAAAAAATAAAATCTTGATTTCGTTTGGCAGGTTCAAAAAGCAGGAAGGCTTGTGTCTGCATCCCATCTCTGAGTGTCCGTTGCGCGGTTAAACTCTGAACGCCCGCAGAGTTAGCGAAAACAGCAGAATGATTCTTGCCTTCTAGTAATTTGCATGTTGTGCACTTTACACGGTAGGAAGGGAAGGTTTAAAATAGACAATGCATCTTCCCACAGTTGTGCATGTGTGGGTAGGTACTTGGTTTAGGATTCGTTTCACATAGTATTTTTGGCCTTATTAATATAAATAAAGAATGCCTTGTACTGTATACCACAATGCAAATGATTACCATCCTGCACAGAAACGTTTCCATAATACATATAATAACATATCCTTCAATTAACTAACATTTGAACAGCGTGAAAAACTGGGATAAAATTAGATTGTATCACATAAACCAAAATTTAACAGAGACTATAACAAATGTATTGGTTTAACACTGTAGATTTCACAAGCTAGGTGAAGTCAGGTCAGATATAAAAAAGAAAGAAAGAAAAAAAACTAACTTATAGAGTGAGTCAACAGAGTCAGGATTCAGAAATGCTGATTTGAACCTCTGCTCACCCACTTTAGCACCATGGATTAGAACTTGCAGATCTTCCTTGTTTAATGCAAATCCTGTCATAGGAATCCCGAAATAGGAATACTGATTTAAACAGCTCAGCACAATGATTTACTGGTAAGATTACATAGAGTAGGTGGAGGTGAGTGTGATCTCAAAAACTCTGCAAAGCTCAAATTTTACTCTTCACTGGCTTGAGGGTAATACTCAGAACAGAAACACTGCCGTTAGCACCTGAAGGTGACTTTTTTGATTTATTTACTGTGCATCTCCGGATACTGAGAGTATGAGCTGTAAATGAATTGATTAATAGTTATGAACATTGAGCGTTTCAGGTGTACCAATCAAAGCACAGAACCTGAAGCACATGTCACATTACTTCAGAACGTAGGAAGGAACCTGTAGTGCACAAAGAGGAAAGCAGCATTCTGTTTAGCTTCTAATGAGTGAAACAGCTTCACATTTTCATTTCTCACTAAAGTAATTGCACATTTACATTCCACATCTAAGCTCTGCAATGAATCTTGGCAATCCCGTGTCACACTGTGCACCAGACACATGAAACACACTGACTGAAAAATGCCTAGAGACAAATAAGGAGTGTCCTGGTCAGGAAGACTTTCCCCTAAAAATATGACCATGTCTGAATACTTCATGGACATTAGCGAAAAGGGCAAGCTGGCTGCAAAGAACTATGGGATGTCAACGTTCCGTTCATGGCGGTCTCCCTGGTGACTAAAAAAACGCTGCAACATAGTCTGCGGCAACAACAGAGGAAAAAAAAAAAAAAAAAAAAACAAGGTGTCAGATCCTGTTTATTTGCTGTGAGCTCTGAACAAATACTTCATTGTTCAATATCTACCTTTTAGAAAACAAATTCTTTACTGTGGTCATAGGATCAGGTAGAAATTCAGGAAAGTCCAACATGGTATGAATTAGGAGAGTTTTATGTCTGTTGCAATACTGCATTGTTGTATAAAGGCCTTTATCAAACTCTGCGTTTTTTTTTTTTCTCTCTACATTGAAAACAAATGGAAACATTGAGAAAATGAGAGCTTGTTGAGCATTCATTCGATTACCATACCAGCTTTGTAGATAGCATTTTGCCGTGTTTTGTAACGTACATTCCTTTGGACCGTACGGCTCTGGTATTGCTTTACCCGCTTGGTATGGCACCACTTTGGTTCACAGGGGGACCATCAAGCCTTCAAGTAAACGTGTTGCACATGTTATGACTCGTGTCAGTGTTCTCATTGCCCGGAGAAACTGGTGAGTGTTGAAATGTCTTTTTTTGGCCCTGCTAGCTTATCTGCATTTCTTCTCGTGTTTTTCTCATTCTTTTCTAACCCTTCTCTGTTTTTCCCTCTAAAAACACCATTAACGACATTCAGATGCACCGCAAAATTTAGCAGAAAAGCAATGATGTTAATGGTACAGCTGCAAATATATAGAGTGAAAATGAGCACCTGAAATCACTTGAACATATTTGGTTAAAATATTCAAAACCCGCACAGGCCATGAATCGCAAAAGTTAATACAGCATAATGAGTGGAACAAAATAACGTGTCATAGCAGGTAATGTGCTACATATTTTCACCAAATCCATTACAGGAACAAGCCGTATGAATCTGCCATTAATACAAATTTGGGATCTGAGCATTAATTAAGGAAATTCTTGGTGTGGTTCACAAATCACAGGAAGTACCAATTTGGCAAAAGTAGGACAAGAGTAAACTCATATTCTTCCTTTAAAATGAATCAGATTGACTTGCAAAGAACAAACAAGCAAATAAATGGAGTCTATTATACAAGACTTCAATCTTTGTTTTTCCACTTTGTTGAATGGTAACAAGCTCGTTGATCTATGCAACAAAAACAAACCATTTATCATTTGCATTGTTAAAGTGCACGCCTCCATCTTCCAGCCAGTCATCTTGGACAGGGTCTAGAGTGCCCGTAGCCTGACCCAGGTAACAGAGGGCAAGATAAAGGTACGCCCTAGATGGGATGCCATATATTCAAACTGGAAGAGGAAAACGAAAGAAGCCGGGACAGATTTAGGATGTGCAAACTTCAGGCCCACACTAAGGGAAGCTGGGATTCTATCCTCAATCCTTGAGGCCTCCAAGCTGCCACACCCCAGCAAATGAACAACCTCCAAATGTATTGACAGCTTGTGCGTGCTACTATGTCCACAAAGAATATATGTTTGCTGATCTCACGCGATACCACACACACACACACACACACCTTCTATACAAACAAAACATTATGGGAACTCACACTAACACACCTTGCTTTTGATATGCATAAGTCTACATTAAGTGAGAACCTTGACAATAAAAAATACAGTTGGCTTAATTAAATTTAAATAGATTTGACTGAGGGACAACAAAGCAAAACTGCCCCACACCCCAAAAGATACAGTTTAAAGACCAGTGAATGGTTAGAACTTCATAAACCACTATGTCATCGGCCATTCTACACACAGACAACCACAATCAGCTGTCCATTCGACACATTTGAATAAATAAATTCCATGCATATTCCAGCCACTTATCCAGAACAGGGTCATAGGGATCTTTGAGACTATCTCAGGACACACAGTGCACAAAGGTAGATTTTAAATGCCACCTGTTCATTCACTGGGACAAGGTGTCTCATTTTGGCTAAGGCCCGGGGGAAATTGGGTGATTTCTTTTACAGCATGGTCGCTTTCCTAGCCAGGGATCATTTGCACCTGCCGCTACTGCTCCCTGTTTGTCTTTATGTGTACAGGTCTCCCATCTTGCAGATGCAAAGACACTGCAAAGTAGCGGGTTCCATAGCATGAAGATAAAATGAGAGTAAGCATTCGGTTTTCTGTTCCTATTATTGTTTCCTTATTGCTGTCGTTTACTGTTTTGTTCCTCATCCTTCTGAACAACAGTAAATAAAAGCAAACAGCCCATGGGAAGCATCCCGTATAACCTGATGTTTGCCTGCCACTAAAGAGAACTGACACATGCTAGACTTATCGGAAGGTAGCGAGCCAACTACCTAATATCCAACAGGCCAGGTACTGTGATACAGGTCCAAAGGCCGCATTCTTTCTTCATCACTCCATCTTTCCAGACAATCCAGTGCTCTCTAGTAGAAAAACTCATGACCAGTTGGAGTTCGAATGCAGTGTTCCTCTCATCTTTGTAATATCTTTTATGTTTTCGGTTTTTGCCCACGACCCAAAAGACTTGTCCGGTTTACTATTTGAACATAGAGCAGGGGTGGCGAACCTGATCCATGGAGAGCCAGTGAGGGTGCGGGTTGTTGCGATGGACTCTCCATCAGCCAATAATAAAGCAGTGCTTTTCAGTGCCAATCCTGGGGACCCACTCTTATTGGCTGATTGAGAGATCGTCCCAAAAACTCACACCCTCACTGACTCTCCATGGATCAGGTTTGCCACCCCTGACATAGAATATATTATCTTAGCGGATTCTTTTATCATTACATTAGCATCTTTTATATTTAGAAATTTTCTACAACTTGACCTGCCCAGAGTTACAAATTCATGTCCTGTGCTAATATGCTTTTGCCCGCCAGGATAAACCCTTTCCTGCACCCCATTCTTCCAAAAATATACTGAAGAAAACCATGTACTCAATTTGAATAAACTATTATTGAATCCAGCTAAAGAATAGAGGATACTGTGAGTTGGACTTTTGGTTTCCTAGAACAACACGTTCTGCAGATTTTACCCATGCCCAGCTGACAGGTCTGGAAATTTCCCAGTTCAACTCATTCTAACATATCAATTACGAGTCTTGGACATCTTGGACCTCAAAAATCCTTTTAGTTGTTCTTTTTTTCTGTTCGGTTTTCTTCCTCGAATGACATCACTACAGTGAACATGTTTCCAGTTGGAAGACTTCACACTTGCTATGTGTAAACAATGTCAGAAGGAAACCTTTAGAAAAGCAACATATTTTTTCATTTCAATGTCGAGATCACTGTAGAGTTCCAGTGGAGCAGACGGCATATTGAAATTCTTGAGTTGCAGGCAATCAGTGAAAGGGACTAATTATTATGTAAAAGTGCAAAGAACCAGTTGAAGATGATTCTGTGGGCTAGAAAAAGGAGTGTGATCTTCTGGTCTATCGGCATTCAGCTGCCTACCCATCAAGAAGAGAAACAGAGATCCAAAAACGTATAACCGACACAGCTATCATCCACTGAAACCTGCACATGGGGTGTATATTAATCAAAATCTCATTACTCACAGATGTTACAAACTGTAATCCTTATAAGCGCTTCACCGCCAACAGAATGACATGATTTTTCACCAATCATCAAGCCAAACAAATTTCTTCATATTGTGAAGTGAAAGTGCTTAACTGTCATTGCTGATACATCACAGCAACAAAATGTATCCTCTGCATTTAACCCATATGTGACACAGCAGGGGGCAGCTATTATTTTAGTTCCTGGGGAGCAGTGCATGGGGGCGGTACCTTGCTCAGTTTACCTGAGTGGTACTTTGCCGGTTAGGGATTCAAACCAGCAACCTTTTCAATCACAAACACATTTCCCAAACCATTAGGCCACAAAAGAAAATTACCTATGAAAGCTTGCATTACAATAGTATTTCTTTGGCTACATTATTATTTTATTAGCTATAAAGTTGTCCTTTAAGGAGTGATGGACCATCAGAACCTGGTGTACTTCCATGAAGACTGAACCTCAGGCGAGCTCAGGTGGGCTTTATTCTTTGCTCAATCAATGCCCTCTCTCCAGTTTGAAACCATTTCATAGCCCTATCTCTCCAGAGACCTCCTGAAACTTGCTTGTGTTGTACTTCCCATTTCACAAAAGATCATATGTGGTCTCCAAGAAGACCTCCATACTAACCTCCTCTCAACAAGACTTATTTCCACTTTCCGTCCCCAAGTCCAACAACTAGGACACACATCCAACTGGCACATACAATTTCATGTGTCACTTTCACACCACACAACAGGAACTGGGACCTTCATGCGAAATAAGCATGGAAGACACAAAACGTTTGCAGGCTAAGCATCACATATGATTTCACATGAAACTACTCTGCACACCACAACAATGGAGGATAAGTCGTTTTATTTGTTATTGCGGGGATCGATCACAATCAAAACAGGACACAGCCTTTTATTTACGGTTTACTTATGTGAATCGTGACATGTTCGTGATCCTTGTTAATTCTGGCCAGTCGATTTTTCATTTTCCACAGAATAACAAATGATGAATCCTGCTAATAAGCGCCGGCAAGCAATATGTTGGTTAGTGATCAAATTTTCTGATGCAATAATATGGAGATGCAAGAAAAAATTTATTAATCAATAATTAAATGTAACTGGGGTACAAAAAATGATTACATCTGCTAAATTTCTGCCCCCCTACATTTCTTTTTCTGCACTTCCACGTAACTTCCAAGTTAACGCAAGTGCTTGTGGTCAACCAGTCAGCAAGCTACAGTATCACCGCAAGCGTCTCTCAAGTAGCTTGTGTTTGAATGAAAAGTACCTAGTCTGGAGTAGGTACTAAAAAGGGTTCTGGAATTGCCTCAGAGGAACTACAATCGGCCTGAGTTCCTGCAGTGTGAACGTGACATAATTCCCCGGTTCACGGGAAAAGGTTCTGGTTCTAGAAAGTTCTGGCAGCATGAAAGCACCCTCTGTCCTTTCCTGCCTGTGCCTAATCCAGGGCTCCACATGTATTTCCAGCAAGATCACCCCTACCCATCTCTCAGGAACAACAGTCACATATAGCCGCTCTTCCCTGATAAAAAAAAAAAAAAAAAAAACAATTTACCACTATAAACATGTTTATAGGTTTGTTTGGGAGATAAGGAGAAATTTTCAGTCTGAGAAGCATAATTTATGTCTTGTGATTGGAGAGCATTCTGTTATCCTGGGAGTTAACAGTCAATCTTGGGACTATCATCTCTAAAATCATGGCCAGACTTATCAGCTGATTCAGGAGACTGGATGCAATCTAAAACAGTATTCTTCCTCGAAACAGACTGGGGCCGGTATTTTTCTTGGGCTCTGAATTCACCAGTACATACTTCAGTACAATTATCCCTTTTTTCAGAGTGTCCTAGGCTACCAGCCCCCACCATTCCCATGGGAGTGAACAACGTCCCAGCCATTGATGTGTGATTTAGACGGTGTAGCCAAGTGTGGGAGAAGGCCCGTGTTCAACTGCTGAAGGCCATACTGACAAAGAAACTATTTGCTATCCGCCACTGCCACCCTACCCTCTTGTTGGACCCTAAAGTACAAATCTGGTCCACTCAGGACACCAGGTTGCCTCTTCACTCAGCCACAGGTATATCAAATCATTAACCCTGTCACCTAAAATTTACAGTTACTCACCTTATCTTCCAGTTTAGACTGGTGTAGTATTACCCTATGAACCAGCCTTCCATTCAAGCCAAACCACCCTCTTCCTCTAGATGTCAGTGGTGAACCTGCTGCATATTCCCTCAGTGCTTCGGTAGGCTCTAGCAGGACAGGAAAATTATTGTCTTTAAGAGCAGCTTTGGGTACCAACCCACTACATCCTGGACAATTCCGTGACTGAAGACCTGCACCTCTCCATTTCAGACTGCCCTGCTCCTCACCTGCTGAGTAGGTGGTCTGGGGTTTCTGGGCCACCCATCGGGAGGGGCAAGTGTTGGCTCCGTCTCTGGATTACCTGCACACCTATGACTAATAGACTTGTTTTACTAGTGGTATATATTATGACCTAGTTTTCACATTCATCTCTTCATGAGGGTATTGTGTGTTTGACAATACTGAGCCGTTCTATTTATACCTTCTACTAGAGCTATCATACTCCTAGCCCTTCGTCTTGCCTTTTGGATTTGGTTATTTTTCTCCTGTTTTGCACCTATTGACCCCGTGACATTTTGACAGTTGTTTGGACTACAGATTTTGGGATTACAGTTTGGGATTTGGTTCTCCTGGTTGGCCATTACCTGTTCTACGATCTTGCTTTCAGAAACAAACATTGTGCTTTCACAACTGCATCCTCCCTCGTTCATTTTGTAGTTCATCGTCCTGAAGTAGAGATATGTATTTGCATTTGGTAACTGCTAAAAAATAGAAGAGAAACAACAATTTTTTTAGCAGAGATGGCAGAGATGGATACAGCTGTTCTGAGTTACTGTAGGTTCTGTACATAAACCATGTGCTTTTCTAAACGTTCACCCTTCTTTGTATCAGCGCATCTGCCAATGACAAGCGCAATCATCTATACAAAATCCAGCTACAAAGACTAATTTGAGAATATGACTGACAGAAATAAGACTATAATCTTCCAGATTCTTGAAGCCATTTAAGCGGGATCATAAGGACTCTGGGGTTCTGTGGGTTTGCGCTGCGGCGCTCCTGAGCAAAATATTCCAGCTGTTTGAAATGGCTGCAGAGATTAACTCAAACTGAATCAGATGTCAACTGTACAGGCAAAAAAACAAAAATCACACATACAAATTACCACAAAAGTAGAACCATTTTTAAGATGATCAATCAAAAGGTTAAATGACCGAAAGTCATCCTGGATCTGCAGTTAATGTGTTTTATTTGAGCTGTATTATTGATAGTAAGGTTGCACATTTAACATTGTTTAAGAGTAACTGCAGGTCATTCCATCTCATGCATTACCATTATTTGTCAAAGCATATTCTATCCCCAACTATTTTTCTAAGCTACAGTTTCCTAGTTTCAAAGTGTGTTCTATCAAAGCAAAGCAATATCTACTTAATTTACTTTGCCAGTATGGATTCTCATGTTGACCTAATATTTGACCATTGAACTGACTAATTAAAATGGTTTCTCTGTGGGATATATTTATGAATACAAATTAGTATACATTATCATCTGTTATGTGGATATTATACATCTTGACTTAATTATCGAACATTGTAAATATTTCGTTACCAAAAAACTAAAAAAAAAAAAAAACTTACTAATTATTTCTGAAACATGAATCATCTGTGAACTTGCACATTTACTTTCACATTTATTGCACATTAGTAGCCGAAGGATGCAGCAACATTAAAATAGGCATTTTCAGTTTGTGAAAGAAAACAATCGAAGAATAATGTTCTCTAATATAATATTGGAAAGAATCAGGGAATTTCATCACGCACAGTGCATCATATCAGAAGAGACTGAGAATCTAGTGAAATCTCTGTACGCAAGAAACAAGGCTGAAAACTAATATTGGATAGCCGTGATCTTGTGGTCCAAGGGCATCACTGCATTAAAAACAGACATGATTCTATAGTGTAAATCACTGCATGGGCTCAGGAACACTTCCGAAAAACCACTGTTGGTGAACACAGTTCATGACTGCATCAATAAATGCAGGACAAAACTATTTTTTGCAAAAATGAAACCAAATCTAAACATGATCCAGAAATGCCGGCAACTTCTCTGGGCCTGAGCTCATTTAGGATGGACTGAAGCAGAAATGGAAAACTGTCCTGTGATCCAACAAATGAAAATTCCAAACCCTTTCTGGAAATCGTGGACGCTGCGTCCTCCAGGCTAAAGAGGAGAGGGACCATCCGGCCTGTTATCAGCAGACAGGTCAAAGGCCAGCATCCGTGATGGCGTGGGGGTGCATTAGTGCCCATGGCCTGGGTAGCTTGCATATCTGGGAAGGCACTATTAATGCTGAATGATATATGCAGGATTTGGAGCAACACGGGCTGCCATCCAGGTAACGTCTTCTTCAGGGAAGGCCGTGTATATTTCAGCAAGACAATGGCAAACTGCTTTCTGTGTGTATTACAACAGCACGGCTGTGTGGCAGGAGAGTCCAGGTGCGAGACTGACATGCCTGTAGTGCAGACCTGTCACCCACTGGAAATATTTCATGCGTCATGAAAATAAAAAAAACAAAGGATACCCAGAACTGTTCAGCAGTTCAAATCCTATATCAGGTACACAAAGTGTTGTTAAAAGAAGAGGTGATGCAACACAGGGGTAAACATACCCTTGTCCAAACTTTTTTGAAACGTGTAGCTGGCATCCAGTTCAAATTCAGTATATATTTGTCATAAAAGAATAACATTTCTCAGCTTCAACATTGCATATGTTGTTTTTGTCCTATTTTCAATGACACCTGGGTTTATATGATTTGTAAATCATTGCATTTTGTTTTTATTGACATTTTATACAGCATCGTAACTCTTTTGGAGATGGGGTTGTACTTTGAAGCAAAGACGATGACGGGGCTCACAGGTTTGCGTGGGCCACTATGACATCACAATCACAAGATGTGCTGTCACGACAGAAGAGTTTAAAACCGCCAGCTAAATCTATAATATGGCAGATGAACCAAAGGAATGCCCAAAAAAATCAAAGGTTTTGTATATTATACAATGACATACACATTTAGTTTATATGATAATAAACTGTAACGTAGGTTTAGGGATCTTGCCAGAAAGGAAAGTTCCTTTTTAGACAAAATGTTTAGCAGTAAACACAATTTTAGTTACATGTGGAACTAATTTTGCCAGTCTTCTGTTTTCAGAAGGAACAAATTAAACCTCTGCAATGCATATATTTATCTGGGTATTTTTATGAGCCATTCCAGCATATTACACAAATTTACTTGAATAACAATAGTGTAACAAACTTTTGTCTTACACACACTTCCCATAGGCCTAATGGTTGAGCCTCTGCATGTGCTTTACAGTAGCTTGAATTGTGTGATATATGTACTGTGGTGAAGGTATATGAAGGTAACAGGATACGATAAACTTCAACTGGTGGAAAACTCAAAACACTTCACTGCTGTAATTACTTACCCGAAACAACTTAGTGTAGCATAACTGTAAGCACACCTGTTATAATTAAACACTCTTGTTATAAACGTAAAATTTCATTTTTCCTCTTGTACAAGTTACATTGTTAGTTTGTAATATTTTTATTCATAAAACTGTAAACTATTACGAATTTGCAAAGTGAGCTGTATTCGGAACATACCGTAAGACAGAACATTATTTTTTTTGTATCAAAACCACAGAAATAGTATGACTTAACTGCACATCAATGGGTTTTAACTTGTACTTTACTCTTCTCCTTAGTCACCTAAAATCATTATTAAACGTTATTTAAGCGTAATGGCGTGTTCATAATGAATCATAAAAATGAACATCAACCACGATAAAACTTATTTTACAAATCGTCATTTTTTTCCCGGTAAATCAAAAATACTATTAATATTCCAGTCCCGCATCACTTTAGCCTATCATTCATAATTATTATTATCATACATAATTATTATTATAGCTACTGTACATTAAACTATAT
>JAODKE010000002.1:1607314-1634140 GCA_026779605.1 Mormyrus hasselquistii
TTGAAATGTGAAAAAGAAGACCAGGTTGCATATTCTCCATATCATTTTTCTGATTACAGTTACTTCCTTGGACTTAGAAATTCCATTTTCAGTGTAGGGGAAATTTAACTCCCTGGCTTGTAAAACAATGTAGTGCTTATATACACAGGTGCAAAGCTATCATTTAGTATTTCTTACCCTCCAAAGTCTTTTAACCTTTTTTTTGTACATACTTTTGCATACTTTCAGAGATCGCGAAGAGTTTACCACAAAGCAACGAATCACTTCACCTAACCCATCCCCAGCGACTGATAGCAGCTTCAGGTCTCCATTACTGTTATTTCTGTCATGTGAGCCACAGAGTCGCCACAGTTGTTAATCTTATGACTGATATCTGCCCATTTTAGAAACAAAAGGAAAACGGAGAATAAGGTCAGTGGAATATTCCAAAGTAGCTTATGCAACCTGGAATGAACAGTTTATATAACACACACACATACACACAGATGCTTTTCAGCTCTGAAAACTGACCATGAAATGGAAGAATGGAGCAAGCTAAGAAACAGGCCAGCGTTGTGGTTTCATCTCCAACCTTCAGAATCTCAATATTTTTAACTATTTACAGTTAACATAGTTTTCTTTGTACACAATATTTGGCACCTTTATTATAGCACAAAGGCCCACAAACAAGCCTTACAATCTGCTCTTAGCTGAAAATCATTTAATTCTAATTGGTCAGACATGGTTTACTGGGAATCACAGCTTAGATAAGAGGCAAGCCTTGAGATAGATGTTCATCAGTCCTGTATTATGGATTTTGTAACATTTCAAAGAATCTGTGATTTCTTACATGGTATCTGGGGGGGTATATGGATGAATTTCTCCAAATATTCAGTTCAGTCGTACTGAACTCTTTGCTAGCAGAATATTTACCTTAATCGGAGCAGCATTCAGTGGTATTTTTTCTGCTCGTTTTAGAAATGACACAGAATTGCCTGGCTTCTGTAACATAATCAAACCATATAACTGATTCATACCATGCTGGCAATGTTGGGCTCTGCAAGCCAGAAACTCAATCTTCCTTTTAGAACATTACAATAATTTCTTTCGATTCATGAAAACTCTCGCAAATATCTGCTCAAATAGCAAATTGGCCGGAGAATAAATTGAAAGTGGGTCAGTTTCAACTTTTATGATATCAGAAGCTATGCTGCTTACTGTATCACTTTAATTTAAGTGTGTTGTTATAATACTGGAGTACAAATGTATAACTACTTGCCTTTATTTTATATGTTTTGTATCATTGATCTGCTTGTCATGATTTACTTACTTCGATTTTATATGGATAACCTCAGTATCCCAATGTGATGTGTGATTAGAAGATGGATGGATGGATGTTTTACTGGGGGCGGGGGTCTCAGTTTCAGGTGGAAATCAGAATCATGTATCATGGGGAACTGGTAGTGAGAAGTTCTCTTTCCAGGGGCCGACGTAAACACAAAACTCAGAAAAGGAGCAAACAAACAAAAAAAAAAAAATAGGTATATAAAATAAAACTATAAACACTAGACTCACAAACACGAAGAAATGACTACTTCCGGGATTGGGGTCAACCTAGGGGATTAGCTCGTGGAACAAAACAACGCAGCACAAAAACACTGACCCAGGTGCCACCAATCAGAATAAATAAACCTGTCATCCGGAAACTTCCTCATGAAATGGCTGGAGGCCACACCCCCGTGCTCGGAAAATGATTAAGGGCAAGGAGAAAATAAAAAACAGCATGCTCTACCATGCATAAAAATCATTATACATACATGCAGCATATAAACACATTATATATGAATATTTCTACCATTATGGCTAAACGAGTTCAAAAGAGGAAAGGAAACTGGACACAAGATAGAACCACTTCCAGACACCATCAGGTGATTAGTCATCAGCTCCGGGCCCCTCAATTCAGGCATATAGAATTGGCCGAGTTGCTCCTAATCTCCCTCTGGGATTTTGACTCCATCGACTTTTGCCAGATTAGTGGTGTGAGTTATGTACAGTCCCAGTATAACCATCTGTGAAAGTCAGCTTGGTTATATCAGACTTCTGCTATTGCTCACAGACATGAACAATCCATTTTTTCCCCTTGATTTGTCATTGTAGAGGGGATAAGGAAGTCAGTCTCTTCTTGCAGCGCCTTCCAAAGCTCTCCAACTTGAAATAATTTTTAATTCTTATTTTCCAATTTTTTTTTTCTTGAACTCCAAGCTCAGCTGAATTGATTTCATTATGCATCAAGCATTATCACAGATCATGCATCAGGCTCAATGCCTGCTATTCCAAATGGACCTTAAAACAGGACATGACTATCCTCAATGCAGTTCTGGAACATCAGAACAGCTTTATAGAGCAATGAAGTGAATCATTTTTTATGTAACTCTTTTTGATTTGTGGCTTGTGGGTGTGGATTGAGTCAGAGAAGCAGAACAGTGAATGAAAGGCTCGGTCCTCTCAAAACACTTTTTCTTCTTGTTTACTAGGTCATTCTTACTTAAAAATAATAATAATGGAAAATGGGCAATGAATTTACAGCCACAGTTCACAGAGAGGGTTATGGAAAGGTTGTGTGTGAAAATCTATTCATGTCGTTTCCTAAGATCTCGGATGTCGTCCACTATAAAAAAAGAAATCTGAGCAATCTGTCATGCATAGAACTCAAAGAGCACGGCCCAATTTAACACTTCTGGGCCGGTGGCCCGAAAAAGATGCAGCGTGTTATCCGAACTTGGCCTGTGCGTAACCGGCATTAGAACTTGCTCAATTTTTGAGTTTGGGATATATCACTACACAGCACTTTTACAAAATGAGATAAGCTGAATGAAAAGAAACCCGGGTCAATGGAGGTGACCTGATAGTAACTCTGTCATACTAAAGAGAAAAGGAAATTAACATTTATAACTTTTCCATATGACAAAGGCAGAAGCTAGCCCACAGCATACCTTTGAATATGTAGCATCTCTATAGCATTTCAATATATAATATTTTAAAGCTGCATTTGCACTCAATGAGATGTTTGATGGTCTCTTTGGCACCAGTGGAAATATTTCACATTGACATATTTCCATGTGTAGTTGAACACCTACTACAGTATCTGTAAAACCAACTCCTGATCAAGCTGTCATTTCCAGGCAAATCTTAATCACTAGGGGGCCTGATGCATGGTAGACCGGTAAATGAACTCAGGAAGGACTCTTCTCAAGCGATAGCAAACAGCAACAGTGTTCATACAGTTGTAAACGATGATGTATTCTGTTAATGACACAAAATAAACAGGAAATGTCAGAAGCGAAAGCGGCCGAACGCTTTAAGCCGCGTCCTCAACGAGCACCTGATGCCCCAGCAGGAACGCAGGCAGGAAGCTGGGTGCCAAACTCACAGGTCGTCTCAGCTTCCCTAAATATCTCTGTAGATGCTGTAATAGACTGGAAAGCCATCACAGCTAAGTTGCACTACTCCCACTCACATCATCCGAGGGCGAAAATTCTGCCAGTTCAATTACAGTCGCTGGAAAATATGTCTCATATGGGACAAGTTTATACAACAAGAGATCTTGATCTTTGCATAGATCAACTAGGAAAGAATCTGTAATTTTAATATACAAAACATCTGTTTTTTTTAAAAAAACACAAATTGAAATCCACAGTAGATGTGATGGGGTTTCGTCAGATGTAGTGAGTTGTGGTTATAGTTATACATTGGCAAAACAGGGGAAATATGAATTTCAAAGCCACAAAATTAAAAAAAAGTAGGGATTTGTTCTTAATCTCTATATTCTCTTTGAATTCTCAAGATATTACAGGTCTGACAGTGAATGTATACACTGTGGAGTTAAGTTTCTAGTTAAAGTAACTGCCTGACTGAAACCCAACGACACCACAAATAGCACAGATGCAAAGACATTGTCGTGACATCCCATCCCTGCCTGTTTTCCTTGCATCGTGCCCTGTGTTTCCTGGCTTACTGTGGGCCTGAACTGGATAAGCAGTCATGGATGAATGGATGGATGGTCGGAGACATCGTGCATCGCCAACTGGATGCAATAAACACAATTTAGTAGCAAGAATTGTTTCGACAATGGCCTGACATGTAATGCAATAATCACAGCCCTTGCCAGTTCCAATAGTTTCTTGCACAATTGAATTTTCTTTAGGCCAAAAATAATGACAGGCATATGCTTATAATACCTGGTTTCACCAACAATTTGCAGTGTGTTACTGCCCTCCTGAGGCTGCATAACGTGTTGCCGATTGAAGATTAAGCACAGTTAACCCCAGTCTTAAGGAGCTGGAATACATATTGGAAAATATAAACCAGAGCTCTTCAAATCTGGAGTTTTTTCAAAGCCATGTTTTCAGTTCTCCCAGATAGTTTAATAATTACTGATCGTGATTGACCACAGAGGCTTCACACCAGGCTTACGGGTAAAGGAAGGCTGGAAAACAGTGCTCAGCCCTTGAGCAACATGATTTGAACAGCACTGATATTAGTTGTCTCACCAAGTATAAAACAGCGAAAAACGCTTATATAATACAATAAAGCATACTATCGTGAGTAAACTCAAGGTAGGCACTAGAACACAATTTGATATGTTTGGTTTGCATCACTTAAGTCATTAGTCCTATGAATTCATCGTTTTATTCTTGATGACCTCAAATTTGTATGTATGTGCATATAAGCAAAAAAACTGCCCGCACGCATCATACCTTAAAAAGTGGAAATATCAAACATGCCCAGGCAATCTCTTTGACAAAAAAAACCCAAGGGGCTTAAGCACAGCTGCTAAACTATAGTAGTTATTAAATATTAAATCTTTATGTGCATAAATAACCAGGCACAAAAACTAATTCTGTACTTTGGGTTTTAGGTATTGCAAGAGGTTATATAAAAGAGCTATGTGTATTATTAGTAAAATTTCATGTTTACAATTCAGATTGAGGTGAGAGTCATTTTATATTTTTAACCATTTATTCATGAAGAAATATTTGCAGAAGGAAATTAAATAAAAATATTTCCCCAGGGAGAAAAAAAACAGCATCCAAAAAGTTGAACAATGAGCCTTCAACAGACAATCCAGCTCCTTGACACTATACCAACTGCACCATGATTTTCACCCATTTCAGGACACACTTATTTAAGGAAAATGTAGCACAGCTGGAAGAGAATGAACACAGAGTTGACACCTCAGACTCCTTCCCCAAGACCACTAACCAAATGGCTGTTGCCTGAAATAGCAAGACAAAAATTCATACTGAAAAACAGAGTGCACATGCACCCTAAATGACAAACTGAAATAAGATGAAGTGAGTCAAGCACGCACTACACACGTGACGCTAAATCACACTGAAAGGACTGTCTAAAACCACCACAATGTAACTCACTGTCTCGAAATGTCCTCATTAAAAGATATAAGTTGAATAACAATCCTACACTGTGTGTCACTGCATTTTTGTCAAAATACCCAGGACACTTTTTGTAAAGTGTAACAAGGTCAGAACAGCAGCAAACTACTTTCTAATTAGTAGTTACCTTTTAATAGAATCACTGCAGTTTAATAATGTTGCCGTGTCTGAATTGGTAAACAGTTTATATTAAAGAAAAACATTTTCATTCACTATGGCATATAAAATGTCTTATCAAATAAATAGAACAAAATCATTCTTGTGTCTCAATGAATTTAAAATACTACCTTTAATTGCTCAAGAATAGACTTTGCGTGGAACACCTGGTAAAACACGAGAATAGCGGAAAGAGTTACATTACTTAAACACAAATCACTCACTAATAAAAACATTAGGAATGAATAGCCACTATCAACTTAAATGGTACCATCCGTACCATTTCAGTCAGACACATCATACGGGTTTTAGACCAAAAGCAGTAGAAATTTCTCATCAGAAGCACAGAATTTTGATGTTGTTGGATTTTATTGATGACAAAATTGAATTATGGGCAAGCTGAACGCCGACAGCCTCCCCCAGTCGTTCCGATTAGCGCTAAGCCTCTCTGTGTCCCTTTGATTGACAGCCTCACTAGACATGGAAGAGAGTTCGCTCTCGCGTTCTGCCACATTGTCGACGTAGCGCACACCTCCCAGCGCTCTTTTCCGGGGCCGTCGCCCAGAAACCCCAGACAGTCTGCTAGTCCTGTTTGCCCTCTCTCCACTGCCGCGAGCCCTCGTTCCAAGCCACATACACAAAGAGACCCAACACAAAATGCACAGCCACTACAGCCACGATGGCCCCGTAAAAGTAGCTGTCGTTGCTGGACATGCCCATCGAAGCTGGGGAGAGGAAAATAAAATATATAAATCAGTAAACAGCACAGATTACTGTTTAGTCTATATATTTTTTCCCAGAATAACTTACTCCAAAGCAATACAGAACCAGACATCCATAACAAATATTTACATAATAGTTAAACTACACATTGTGCAACTGGTAATCATAGAAATGAGATGCAAAATAAGATAAAAATGGAAAACTGAGTTCCATTTCAGACGCACATAAGTTCAAGAAGTTAACAAAAGGTAATGAGTTCTTTCACCTTCAAAAATATAGGCTTTGGATGCAAAGTACAACCCTATGGGCAGTGTGATCATGAGGACTGTGAAGAACAGCAGAGTCTTCAAAGCAGACACCAGTGAACCATCGTTCCTGAAATAACAGGGAAAAAATAGTGATAAGGCAGCCCATGTGACATTTGACCTTTAGAAGACCTTGAAATTAAAATATTTCAACGATTCAAAGCAATGTTTATATATATATATACACACACACATTTTGGCGAGAGATGTAGGTTCAATCCATAAGCACACATAACATAATAAACGTTCACTTTCAATATTTTGTTATTACACAGGAAGGACAAACTTGATATGAAGCACAAAGATTTTGGCAAACATAAATCATCATGGCTGTTTATCTGTCCTATCAGTGTTGACGTTCCTGTGCTAACACAACCCCACCCTCTCTCCTCCACACCTCTGCTATCGATCTTTGAAGCTTTGGATTCTAATTCATAATAAAGAGAGCTTTCAAGATCGGTGACTCCCAGTAAGAACTTAAAGAAAAACGAATTCTTTTCTTCATAATGAATGATCGAGTCATGTTTTATAATATAAGGCAAAATTCAGATCAGGGGTTTTCCTTACATATTGTGTAGTCTTGAAGATGAAAAAATGTTTAATGTTTAAATCAGTACTCCTCTAAATTTCCCTTTATAGTAAATGAAATGGGGAATTGATTCTCAGGGCTATTGTGCTAGTCCAGCTCGTTCATATTTTATTGAATATAATCATAAATTCTTCTTTCGGGATTCTTCAGACATGAAAGCGATCGGGGTCACTGAAGTTTTTTGGTGGTGTTTTATTGCAACATTCATTTTCTTAGTAACATTTGTTAATATCAAAAGAAATGCAGGCCGTCGGCAAACACAATGCAACAGTGAGTGTAACAGCATTTGGACCCAATAAGCAGATACAAAAGAAATCAACTAATATCTGACAATAGGATAAAGTGGGTGGCATTGATTGTAGCTGTACTGCTACATCTGATCATGTTTGTGTAGGATTCACTGTCCAGTGTATCAACCACCTATAAAATCTAAATTATATACTTATAAACCATTAACTACCACCATGACCCACCCATTCCCACTATGCATGCCAGGAAAATACAGTTGTGGCGAACAAAATATTCTAGCTCCATTTTGTCATGCCCTTATGAAGAGGAGATTCGGTCACAAAAATAATGTGCGACTTTCTTACACAGAAGTTGCCATAGTGATCAGAGGTGAACATTTCAGGTCCAGAATGTAAAAATCCAGAACAAGATTTTGTTCTAACCAACCAGTTTAGTGCTCTGTAACTGTGACTGTTTATACTCAAGTGGTTGGATTTTTCCTTTCTGGACCTGAATTGTCCATCTCCGATTGCAAAGAACAAATATTAACCCACACTCAATGAATCCTTAAATCCTGAAATCTGCTGTTCCTCAAAAAGCTTTGAGAACCACGCAAGACCAGAAACTCAGAACATCTATATGTTCTAACTCAAAGCAGACACGAAAATTCCTTGCTTTTTTATAGATAAAATATGCTTGTTTGGCCTATTCATAATTCAAAAGCCAAAGATGAGTTAAAAATGTGCAAAAAGCTACAGTATATTTATAAATTTCTTACATACTGCAAGCAAATGACCATGCAAAAAAAATCTGAAACACCTTGTCTGAAAGAGGACAGCAGTGAAGTCAAACATGGCTGGACTTGGCTAGACCTATGCAGGAGCAGTAACAATGAAAGCTTATAGCTTTGTTTCTCATCACAGTTGTATTTGGCAGTTAATTCATTACTGATTACAGGCCTTTTACAGCCCTGTTAGGCACACAGTTAAAACAATATATCTTTAAATTTCCGGCCTGCTAGTTTGTTTTCACGAAAGAACATTGACTTCAAAATGGATGTGGAAAAATGAATTTGGTCCCCAACTGACTGCATAGAACAGGCATAATCAAGCCATATATATGTGCATTATATGCATTAAGACTGGTATTCAGCCTTACCTATATATTTTATTTATATTCTTTTTCTTTACATAACTCAAACAGGTCAGGTTTAGGTTTGTGCACAACAGTTTGTGTAGGAAAAAATTGCAGAAATATGCTTCGCAATGAAAAATGCCTAAACAGCATGTGCGGAAGGATTTTTCTCACCATTATTCTGCAGAAGCCAGCTTTTTGTATTTATTTACGGATTCCTCACTAGATGTGTAATTGCATGTTCACAGGGTGCTAGACTTGTCCTAAAACCCCGAGGTAATCATGTCTCTGAGGGCTGTACACCACAAGTCCATCGCCCACCTGACTGTCCACCGTTTGACACCCTCCCTTTCTAACAGCTACCTGAAACAATAGTTTGCTCTTTTTCAGGAAGAGACTTTTAACAGTGGTCTAAAATCCATCTCTTCTCGAAAACTTGGATAGACCCTAATAATTTGGCCATACCCATTTATGACTGCGTATCTCATTTTTACAGTTACCCATTAATAGCTGTTTGTAGCTTGTAATCAAGGGCAGTTGACGCTGCCATGTAACGGTGCCTTGCTTTCGATAATGTGTGAACAAATAAAATGGCTGCGCGTATCACTTTGCATGGAAAACATATGACTCTGCATTTCTATAGCGATAATAAAATGGCAACAATGAACTTGTGAAAATGGTGCATAGAGATCGGCAATGCTTGGTGAGCAGGGCTTGTATGAAAGGAGCCACAGTCAGACAATCTAAATTATTCATAGCAACTAATGAAAATGCTGCACCTTTACACATCTCTATTATTGCCATTATTCCTTAGTGGTTATAATGGAACGCAATGCCTACAGTATCAGGCGAAATGCACTGGTTTGGTTTGTGCATTGCACCTTGGCTGACAGCAGGGACTCCCACAATGGAGGTCATTGCCTTCCACTGTGTCCAGATGTGTTTGAAAAGACAGAGAGAGGATTTATTCTCTGTAAAGCAAAGCGTGCTTTTGATTGATATTATGTATATCATTAGGTAACACTTTATTTTAGGGGGCATATGTAGCTTAGTAACTCAGCTTAGTAACTTATAGTTACTATATTACTACAAATATAGTAACTACATCAAATTCATGAACTGATTAATGATGAATGAACACGGATCAATACGTAACTAACACTTAGTTTCTGGTTAATACATTCAGTACTGAACACATTCAGTAAGAGTGTACAGTACTACTACATAATTTTTGTCTCCTCAAGTAAAATGTTACCATAATTTATATTTCATATTTATATTTTATATTTGAATACACAGGCGGCTCAGCATTGCTGTGTTGTGGAAATGGCTTAAGGATTTAGATGCTAAAATATTTAAAGTCGATTTCAAATGAAAGAAAAAGCATTCAGAGCCTTTGATTCACACTCTTGGTAGTGGGTGAATTTAAGGTATTTAAGGTAAATTATCCGAAAATCTCCTGCGTCGTGGTTGGGAGGGATGTAGTTCAGTAATAAGGACCATTGACACCTATTGACATAGAAATCTCAACCATCATTAATAAAAATAAATAAATAATGCTTGCTGGATTTCTGCTGTGTTGTCACGGCAACTGAGTCAACAAATAAAAGGGGAACCAGAGGATGGATACTCTGTGCTTTCGACTCTGGATTTGTAGAGGCTTGAAATTGTCTTATTTTAATTACACAGTATTTATACACCTACACATTGTACGTATTTTGCCTTAGGTCAGGAAACTGGAGATAAGGCCCATGTCCACAGCTACAAACTGTTCATTCACGCGTCGTAAGCTGATTTTAATATGCTCAACTTCACCCATCATAGAGGACCTTGAAGTCATTACCCCTTCATCATCCCTATAGCTGTACATGTCCATAACTTTACAACCAAGATTTTGTACCCAACTGGTCTCTTTTTTCCCCCAAGAGAGATATTTTTTTATTTGGGTAATTTTTTGAGAAAAAATATGCAAAAGATTACTGCTATTTAACCACCATCACATTTTCTGTTTTGTGGTATTTATGATTGATATTTAAGAATCTTTTCTTGTTTTAACTGTAACTTGAGATTACAGATTTCATAGAAACAGTACAGTCAAGGGGTGAACGATTATGATATCCTGCATAAAAGTAACTCTGTAATCCTGACATCTGGTCAGGTAGGGTCAGCATTGTGTACGTTACTGTGCAGCGGATAAACTGAACTCCTTATGCAAGCAATATTCCGCCATCCATTAACCGACGTGTGCGAATTCTGCCAGCTGGTTCTACCAAAACACTGATGAATAGGGCTAAAAATAGGCCACTTTCTCACATTTCATGGTTTTTCCTTTCAAATGTGCTGCTAACTCTCGCTCGGTTTTTCTCAGGCTGAATTATACATAAAGGCCTCGATAATCGCTAATCGCTAATTTCGGGAAAATGAAAACGGCAGGTTCCTTTGGCCCCTTGTTATACCACTAGACTTATTACACGTGTTGCGTTAAACTAAAAAATATGATTTCTTAAGTTAAATTTGTGCTTTGTTTGACTGGTACCACACAGCTAAAGCATTAATTGATTCCAAATAGAAGTTGCATGATTGCATGCATTATTACAGCTATGTGCTTACGGTAATTATTCTCGGAAGAAGATCCCAGTCAATCACCTTAGTAGTAGTATTAATAATAATAATAACAATAATAATACTTTGTTTCAACTTTTGTTTCAACTTTAAAGACACACCCCTATTACTACATTAGCTTACAATTCCATAACATCTATCTATGACCCCAGGTTAGGGTCACAGTTGAGGGGTCAATGTGAAGCCAACAAACACACCACATTCAAAATCGATCAGACAGGCGCCTCAGCCATTCTAATCCTCCGCAGTGCGTGAACCTCTTGACCCCATCTGCGTATTCAGTTACAGCCAAATGATTGGCCGCTCGGAGCAGCAGCTTGTTTGCATTGTCTAGCAGGCATACCTAATGAACCGTCCACTGAGTGCATATACCAGAGCTCAAATCTGGCCCTCGATTCCAAATCCAAGTCGTGTTTTCAGTTCTCCCCGGCAGTTAGTCCAATAATTACTGATTCTGATTGGTCAGAGGTTTCACACGTGGCTCACAAGTAAAGGAAGGCTGGTGCAGTGCTTAGATCTTGAGCACTGTGATTTGAGTAGCCATGATACACACATTACTTAGATCTAAATGCATATTTAATTAATTACAATTTAAAAAAAAGTGCTTGGACCCCTAACTACTGGAAGTCAAAACTATAAAACTATATATAATACAAAAAGCCTCACCTAAGTGTACAAATCAGAGCTGCTATTATAATTATTGCAACTATCATTATGCACTATCTATACAGAATTACCAAAGGGACCTTGAACAGAGACTAATTAACAAATGTGTGTATATAATTAAGGTGACCCGTTTTTAACTGAACGCAAAGTTATACTACTTTTTATGTTTGAAAGAATTATTTTGTACAACAGCTCAATTAAGGAAGAGAAGCTGCAAGGAGAAAAGCCTTCAGGAGCAGGAAGCCGCTGTTAATGGACTTTTTTCCATCCCCTTTTCCAGTATTGACACTATAAATAATATTTACATTACTCTCCGCTGGCGAGAAAGAAGGCGGCGCTGTCCTGCTGGGGAATGTGAGCTTCTCACTGTGAACTGTACAGTTCGACATGAGACAAAGCTGACAAAAGGCTTGTAGCTTCTCCTCATGGCTTGTCCTCCACGATCCCCACCTGGGAGTAGGAGAAGGCTCCAGTATAAAACCAGTATAAAAGTATAAAATCCCAAAAGAATAGTTTTTTTTTTTAAGATTATGAAACTGACCTCTATCATGTATTTCATCAATACTGTTAAGAAAGGGACAATGAAGACTTGTAGAATAGGGGCATTTGCCAAGGTGTGATGGAAAGCCGCAGTTCAATGATCCCTCAGTCAGAGTAGTCCGAGGCATCATGTATGATTCATAAAGAACTCCCACATTTTTTCTGCATTATTCATTTCCCTCCTACACAGAGATTAGCTCTTCTCAGCTATGTAGGTCAGGCAATTAGATAATAGGACGGTGCTCTATTCATAAATGGCCTTTCTGCACTCAATAGTGCAGAAGTCAGAACATGTCAGGTGACGGCGATATGCGGAGGCTCTGGTTTGACGCAAATGCAGGAACACGTTCGGAGGCACTCCCGTAAACCAGGCCGCGTGGTGAATGCCGTTCGTTGCTTACAGAATCTCACGAGCATCCGCAGCACACACACACACACACACACACACGTCGGTTCACTGCTGCGCTCTGAAGCCCCCCCCGCACGCCGACACGGACCCGGCCTGTCATCCAGTTGCCATGCGTCCATGCCGCCGTTTCCGTTCCCACCTTTCCACCCTGCTGAGGGTCTGCCCGTCTCCTTTGGTTGTTATGGCAACTTTCTGGTGTGGAACTGTATAAAATGTGGGCCTCTTCCTCTGATTACAAGGCGACACACCTTCGGTCCCAGCAATGAAAGAGTCAGAGACGAACGAATGCACAGAGGGGCCTTTTTTGGTCGAAACAGTGAACGAAAATGTTAGCTGCCTTTACAGTGGGACGCACATTTACAGACTCCTATCACCAAATCTGTGGAAGGGGACAACAGGTAACATATTAACAACGGAATGTTTCATAGGAACAATATCATAGGAAGCTGAATGGAAACGCGCCCATTGGAGACACGATCTCCCTCCTACGGCGTAAGAACAGCACAAACGGGAAAACCAAGAAAAGCAACCATTTATATGAAGAATGTGACATGGCCACCACAAGACAAACAATGACAGAAGTGCCAATGATCATTTAATAGTCAGGAGGGTGTGGGGTGGCTGATTCTTTGATTATGTAATTCACTGTAAATTGTTTTCTTAGCAATGTAATTTGTTTTCTGAGCAGGTTTGGTAATCCGAGATGCATACAAACAATTTTGAATATGTCCATTCTAACAATAAGATGTCACGTTGTTTTTTTGTTGTTTTTAATTCTGGGAGCTCCTACAGTACATTGGGCAAATATTACTACTACTGCTACTACTACTAATAATAATCATAATAATAACAATAATAATGACAACAATTATTATTATTATTATTGATTGCTGAATAGATTGTTTTTATGAGACATCTTAATTTGTTAAACATTCTTTAAGACAGTGGTTATCAACTGGTAAGTCACGGAATCGTTTTCACTGGGTCACAGATCATGTGGTTGAAAATATTATTTTGACAATATTTTGTAACGTCATGTTTGTTTATTTTGTTGTAATGTTTGTTTATTTTACCTCTCCCAGGCCCATTTTTTTCATCAAACAAACAAATGCAAACAAACCCCTTAGGTTTGTAACTTAATAACTGCGGAATAATGTGGGTTCTGAGGCAAAAACAGTTGAGATCCACTGCTTTAGGACTCATGGTGATTTTTTGTTCATTTGGTTTTGTTTAGTGCCAGTTTTGGACATACTCTAATTTAATGGTAGAATACAGCAATTCACTTACCAGTCCATCCATCCATATTTTAACCAAAGTCAAGGTCAATTGAGGAGATTGGAACCTTCTTTGGTGTAATACAAAGGGAAAATGTTTATAATTAATCATTAGAATGTTTTAGAAACAAAACAAAATATCTCTACAAAATATTTAAACAAAATATCGTGAACAAAAAAGTGAGTCACTGTGACCCTGAATCTAGCCCTTGGTCACAGATCAGATCCGCTGCTGAAACCAAAATACGGAGTAGATGACCGCGTTGAAGCACTGCCAGTGAGCCTGCAGTGTGTTAGTAGGTCAGTGCCTTCTTATGCTTGCCTGATTTAACAGCTCAGTTGCCTCAAAATCCATCTAAGCCTGCTGATAGTGCATCAGAAAGGTGGCTCTGCGGCTATATATAACTATGCCAGGGAAGGAATGAGTCTGCTTCCTCTCAAGCGGAGTGAGTCATGAGCAGCGATTCTAAAAGCGTAAAAGACGGAAGGGAACAGCAGGATCGAGTGGAGAGGAACAGAGGAAATGGGGAAATCTTAGGAAATCTTGAGAAATTAAGGATGTTTTTGGTTGGATGCGCTTTAGTCGGTCAATTACACGCTTGTCATTGGGGATGTCAGAGGAAGGGGCTTTTTAAGTATTCTCCACAAACTGAAATAGCGTTACAATCGGATATAAACACAAGAATTTCTGAAACAATGGCTAAGCTATTACAGAAATTTGCTGGATCAACTGACTTACTGATTTAAAAAAAAATATACTAAGCAAAAAAAAAAATGTAATAATAAAAAAGTTGTTTTTTATCAAAAGCTGTCTCAATAAAGATTTGTAAAAGTGTATGGTTGCATTCTTATTTTAAAAAATCTATAATTAACGTTATTATTATACTATATAAAATGTTTTAGAATTGTTTAATAATAGTTGCTTATTGCTTTTAAAAGGTGAGACTGTGGTAAACTGCCTTTATATGATACCACAGACATTGGATGAATGAGAATGTCAAAGGGCTGTGTCTTATGGATGTCGACCACACAGGTGTGACACTGGACCAGTGGTAGCCAGGGATACTGGCAGTTATGATGATGAGTGACAGTACATGTGGGTCGCAGTGCTAGAGGTCTGATGGGAAAAGCACAGGGCCAGATTCAGCGCACTGAGATCTGAGCCTATAACTGGATTCCGTGTTCCCCAGAAGGACACCCTGCATCAACCCAAAAAGAGAAGCTTTTGTCAAGTGTAGTTAATAAGAATAAGAATCAGTTTATCCCAGTTATTATTAGTGTATTCAGATTCTTAAGGTTACGCTCAGTGGAAAACACAATGATTGTGTTCAGTTGTCTAAAGCTAATTTTCAACTTTACTAAATTAACAAGTACATTTAAAAAAAACACACTGAAGCCTGAATTATAATTATGTAAAATGGAGCGACATATTTTCCTCATGCCCAACATAAGTCTATTGTGAAATATGATTATTATCACTTAAACCTACAGGATAAACAACTAACAGGAACTTGCGGGGTGTGAAGTTTATCCTATTAAAGTCTGATCAAAAATTGTTAGAAATGACAAGCAACTGCAGCACCTGGTAAAGCTTATGGAACCAGAATATAAAGCAGGGGATGAGCGCATCCATTCCAGGCTCCTACCCCACTGGCAGCGGGTCCTGGAGTCTGTCCCAGGCAGCACCGGGCACGAGGCTGGGGCACAGCATGGACAGGATGCCAGTCCATCGCAGGGCATACATACGCTAACATACACTATGAGCAATCTAGAGACGCCAATTATCCTAACTGCGTGTCCTTGGCATAAGTACAGTCTGAAATATTTCCAAACGGATTTCAGATCAGGCTTCTGAAAAGCTTATGCAGAAGCATATTTCAAAATTCATTCAGGCTGGAGTGTAAAGTCCGTAACCACCTTTATTTTGATGGGAAGCCGCTGGATGGGGCAGCTACGTAAATTAAGGCGAAATGGAAGCGTACTTTCAAAGAAAATCTAATTCTACTGGCCACAAAGTAATCACACACCCCCTCTAACCTGCAATTCATCAGGTTTGGTATGTTCTCTTTCCTACGATATATGGACAAAAGTGTGCTAATCTATTACAAGTGCTTCCTTTTAAATCTGCAATTCCCCTGCCATGACCTCCTGGGCTTCAAATAATTAAATGCTGGAATCACTGATAAAACAACAGCCGGATGCTCAGAACTCTGCCTGTTTAACTTCAGCTGCGCACGTAAATGTATTATACCTATAAAAACACACACAAGGGCCTCCCGCTGACCTTTGTCATTTGTGGGCGCATTAATAGTTAATCATACATATCTACATAAATACCTAATACAAATTAACCAACAGTGAGACTATAAAGCAGTAAAACGCAAACAAAACAGAGGAATTTTTTAAGACGCACACATGCAAAGTACATTTGATCTTTATCTCACACTATAACACACAAGTCATTCTGAATTATTACCACACATTAAATCCTCAGATGTCTATTGTGAAAATATTTAACATTAGTATGTACCATATAGGTGTGTAAACGCGACAATAACTGCACTGACATCATCACTCTTTTTAATAAGACCACAACAAAGACCTATGATGTATAACGTTACAGGAAAGCAGTGACTCGCCAGGTGAGACAAGGGGAGCTGGTGTGTCACCGGAAGGCAAGCACACTGCCACACACACACACACAAACACACACGTGCAAATGAGTCACAATTATACATCCTGGGAATACAAAAAAACACACAAAAGAAACTAAGTCAGTGACTTCTTTATGCTTGGCTTGATTTACGTCTGCGGTCACTGAGCACAGGAATGGGAGCAGACCAGCACTGGGGCAGAGAGGACCAGCACTCGAATGGCCAGTTATATAACTGGTGAGGAACGTACCATATGTCGCAGTTAGAATGTTAAAGAGGGTGACATGAGGAACGTACCATATGTCGAAGTTAGAAGGTTAAAGAGGGTGAGATGCATGGCCATAATACTTATTGTGGTCATGGGTAACATATTTTCAAGGAGAAAGTGATTCATTCCCTAAAGAAATCAGGGTAATATCCAGAGCAGCCTCCTAAATCAACTGTCCTCTTTGTACGTGTCATGTAGCCTGCTGACCTCTACGCGTGTCACACACAAAGACAGACTCGAGGAAAAGGCAGAAGAGACGCTAGAGACTGCAGCACCCTTGAATTATGCTGATGACGAGGTAAACGCTCTTGATGCTTTTTAACGTGCTTTTGTCAACGACGTCCCGTCAGGTAGCACTTCTCGTTTCTGGTCCTGGGCAGATGCTGTGAAAGCTGGTTAAGGTCCGGCTGACTTTTTAATTAGGATTTAGTGAACGTAAAACTGAACGCTGATATCTTGGCAGTCATCTGTTTCAGCTCCTATAAATGAGACAGATGGGTCTGTCATATGCACAGCACGCTCCGGTAAAGATTTCCGCTCTAACAAAAAAAAATGAAAAATAGCAGGATTCTGTAGAATTTACTAAAAACAATCAAACAACATTGTTCCCAATACTAGTAATAAGAATGTGACAGCAATAAGTACTCTGGCCACCAAAGATGTTATTTAATACCTGGAATCAGCTAATAACAGAATTAGGTTTTGTTGGAAGGGAAAGCATGAACGGTATGTCACTCAGGTGACTGATTTTTCCTCAGTGCAGAGCATCTGATGACATACATAACATTATCACCCAAAATACACTCACTCTACATGTTTATCACAACTGCAAGTATAGTCTGCATTCAGTTCCTTTCAGTCTAATATACCCTTGTAATTGATTTTTTTTGGAGCTTCCAATCATATGCTGTAAGACAAGTATGTCTAATACAACTAAATGCTAACCATTTACATTTCCACTGCAATGCAGGTGAAAAATGATTTCCATCCAATAGAGGGCGCCCTTAACAACACCAGAACCTTCCGCTAGCCTACTTCATTGTAGGTTACCACAGTTACCACGTGTCTGGCTCACCTTGGTTGAACCAGGTGCTGTATCAGTATTAGATCTACTTTAGGTAAAGCTATTTAAAAAGCATGTTAATTTAGTCTTCATTAAAGTTACATCATAATCAGCATCTAGGTGCATTAAATAAGAGGTGACACAAATATTACACTTGCAGATGATGTTAAGCACACTTGATGTTAAGCACACAAAATTTGACCAAAAAAACAATATCTCTTTTATAATGCCCGTTCAGAAATATTAACTCATTCGCTTTTAAGAGAGAAAACGCAAGTATTTTAAAATCTATTTTGATTTAAATCCTTAATAAAATCCTTAAAGGAATCCGTAGACGTATTGATCGAAATAAAACATTAATTTTAATTAAACAATATTTTGTTACAGAGGTGAGACAACAGCTTCGCCATGTCACTAAAATAAATTTCTTTGATATCATTAGTAATCTGAAAAACAAGATAAGTGTTGAAATTAACAGCTATAGTTTGAACATTCACTAAAGCTTTGTCCGAAAACACCGGTTTTCTTAAAGGGCCAGTACGACGTAGCGAGGCCAGCTTCGCAGCGAGGCCCTTTCACCACTTCAGCATGGAAAGTCACATGAAGCTGCTCAGGAAGTATTCTGGCTGCTGTTCAGTTTAAGCTTGCAGAACACGGCCCGCTAACCTACTTTCTCAGCGTCATGCTCTGCAACATTAAAGGCAGTGTCATAGTTACCTAATGCTTACAATACAGCAGACTTTACCCATAAGGGGAGGAAAACTTCACAGGCACAAAACCCTTATCTGAAATAAGATAAAGACCCCCTTTCAACCCCAGTGAGGAGCTTCTGATGAAAAACACGTGATCCTCAGGGCTTACATTACAAGTGAATGTCATAGGCTGTCTCTCAAAGCAAATTCAAGAAATTTCACAAAAGCAACTGAACCTTCGCTAAAGTATTTATGCTGTAGTTTCTCCGAGAAACTGCCAGAAAAGAATGTGTGAAAAAGAGCTACTCACAGTGCAGCTAATATAAAGCAGTTGTGTATTAAAATGGCTATATTCTAGCACTTTCTTTAGCCCTGACTATAATGTGTGGAAGAGAGAGATTGTGTGTGTGTGAGAGAGAGAGAGAGAGAGAGAATAGCAGAAAGTAAAAGGAGGCTACAGAAGGGAAGGAAGCTGTGAGGTGGAGCCCTACCCCCAGTACAAAGCACCACTGAATGATTTACCTCAAAGCATCGGTACTTAACCTCATTCTGATTCTCAGGAGAAGGACTGAGCCAGTTAATCTGGATAGCGCCTAAGCTGTATAAAGCGGGGTAAAAGTAGCAGCATACTGGTTATGTAAAGAACTCAATACAGGAATCGATGAAACCCAGGAGGGCAGATATAAAGCTACAAAAAAAGAGAGACGACTCATGGAGCAGTGTCATGATGTTCACACCAAGTGATATTGCAGTAAGGATCGGCAGTTTGACCTTTACTAAGTACAGGTCTTGTACAGCAAGGTCTTCTTAAAGCAAAATTTATTGCTTGGCCCCATTCGTTTGGAACAAGTGTTTATCCTGAGATGGTAAAATTAGCATAGGATAGAAGCAGTGGGGGGTGACCTGGGGAGCATAACAGCTGTCTGCGCTAAGGTATGACACTGGAAAGGCTACTCACAACTCTGGGCTTGTTAAAGTGATATTTCTTAGACTACCCCCATAACGCTTCTAGAAAAACGTAGAAGACTTTATTGGCCACTTCAAGATTTGCTATATAAACACTGCAGAGGAAACATGGCAAGAGTGGATTCTGCATCTCCATAAAGATGACTGAAGATGAACTACCTTGAGTATAAAATATCGTTCCAGTTAGACAATCACAGTAATAACATGGATTATGAGATGAAATGGAGTGAAGTGTATTTAGTTTCTGCCTGAGCTTCTGTAACTGGGGAAGCTAGAAATTCTACAAGCACAGTGATTTTAAGATGGTTTGATATCCATGCTGGATGTTTGTACAGTACCAGTCAAAAGTTTGGACAAGCCAAGCTGCCTACTACAAAGGAGAGTGATCGTGTCACACCACATGACGTGGCCACCTGACCCAAAGACAGCAAAAATAGTTTTGGTCTGACCAGAGACTGGAGGAAAAGCAGCTTATATGTGGCACCTCCATCAGGACAGCTGTAGAAGCATCTCAGGAGGCCTCCTCATGGAACTGGTGTAGCAGAAACTTTAGGGTCAGCCAGTCCAAGGAGTAATTGGAGTTAAGGGCCTAATGGTGGGATCACTCTGCCAACCTGGCTGCCTTTTAAGTCCCAACCCACAGAAACGCCCCAATCACAACAAATAATCATTTTTTTTTGTGTAATACTTTTTGCGATCAAACTTTTGATTGGTACCGTGTGCCTCACATACTCACGCCGCCTCTGGCCGCCAGATCACCCTTGCACTTAGGACAGAAGATTACTTTATGGTTATGATATTGCATTTATCAGTCCATCACTGCCAGACTCTGCTCTTAAACCCTCCTGTGTGGGTTCATGTCCACACTGCAGGAATTGTGTAGTTACTAACCAGTTTACATGTTCATTTACTTAAAATGATATGCAAACCAGACTGTACAACAAAACCTCCTTCCCTTTTCTATACCCTGAAGGACGTGTTATGTCTCTTGTAAAGAAAAAGACAAAAAAAAAAATTATTAACCTCAAATTGCTGAAATTTAGGAAATAAAATAACCCAGACTAAAATGGAAAATTCAAAATATGTTCTTGGATCCATTATAATGCAATTTGCCTTTCTTGGGTGAAAAACACATCCTGAAAAATCAGTGAAAATGGGTTTTTTTTTAAGTGTCCCTTCATAGTGGCAGCAGCAATAATTATAAAATGAAATTTCTATGACCAACATTAATGTTTGTATGGCAGATTCTTGCTTTTTTTCCTTACTTTGTGTTAATTAATGGAATTAAGGCTCCTCAGTCTTTGAAACTCCCTGATTGGCTGCACTTTTATTCCAACAGTTTTAATTAATTAGACTTGACTGTTCTGCTGATTAACTGAATTACGAAGTTTAAATTATGTTACACATAATGGAGAAAATGTTTCAGTGAAAATGCTTTTTCCATGTAAAAATCTTGCTCACATCAATTCTTACAATAATATGACCAATTAGTAACTATGGAATTAATTAGTCTAAATAAGGTTCAGTTAATTTAATTTCTTTTATTTTAAAACTTGAACAGAAACTTTAATTAATGGTATTTGTATTTTGAGCACAAAAACGTGTTTAGACTAGTGCAGATGATTTCAGTCTGTGACAATCACCATTCAACTACTCAGTCAAGGCTAATTATTTGGGTTCTAATTTAAAATAAAATGTAGATTACACACAGAGTTAGTGGGACCAGTCGCCAATACTACGAAGTGGGGTTACTGGCTTATTGGGGAAACTTGTCAGATTTAAGGTACCACAGTTTAAATGGACTTCATATTCATTCACTTATATTTTGCCCAGACTACCTTAAATCCGACAAGTTACCCCGATAAAAAAATCAATACATAAAGAAAAGGCAAAGAGACTTCAGCTCAGCCTTCCGACTGACTTTAATGCCATTTAGGGATGACATGCTCTATTTTGTCAGAAAAAGTAAAATATTAAAAACACTGGATTTGAGTAGACATATGAGTTTATCACTCATAAACAAAGACTAGCGGATAGTTTAATACATGAATTGTGTACACATGACTAACACAATGTCACATTTTCCCATATTACCTTGATATAAAGTCTGTTAACCTACTTTTCCCAGATGTTGTTTGCTCATAACCCTTTAATTTCAAGGTCAGAGGTCTTTCTATTTCCTCTATACAGAACTTTCAGCACTGTCAACACGATTAGAAAAAATATATATATAAATGTTATTACTCTGAATGTTTTGCCAAAGACTGCAGTAGCACATTCAATGATCAATGTGAAACATCGTCATTATACCATTTATCATGTCTGTCAACAAGTCCATTTGTCACAAGTCTGACTATAGCTTACTTTTACTTAATTATATATCATACTTGGAAATCTACAATCCTCTACAAGATTAGCAGATTTGATACAGGCTAAAAATAAACACTCAAACTGGTTTTTCCATTTTGATATTCATTGACGTAAAGTACATTCAATTTTTTTCTACTGTGACTGACATATATTGTTTTTGTTACTATGACTATTGAACTATTTTTAATTCTGTATCCAAGTAAAATATTAATGTTTGCTTGAGAGCTGGTATTTATAACAACTTTCATGATCAATTTAATAATATGGTCACCAGAAGAAAGCCTTTTGTTAAGGCTGTGAAATATTAATTTTCCCTCTGTTTAACCACGTAAATAAAATGCAGTGGATCTTGAGAAAAGGCAAATGTGTAATTAATGGGTTTTGGCAAAGGCTGTGCTCCATTGTCGCTGTTTTCAGAACCTCCAATGGTTGTAACAAATCTGCGAGAACAATTTTACAATAGCATCTGTTGCTCATAATGTGAAGCATTTTCCTAGTTAATATTTGTTCCGCACTGGAAAACAAAGTTTACATTACAGACACACAAAGAAGTTTACATTCTGCCCAGTGGTCAAGGAAACTAAAAGATAATCCATATGGTAGCATACTTCTTGTCTGCATTATTAATAACGAGCTTGCAATAGGTCAAAGGTCAATGTCATGTGAACGGGCAGCACTTCAGTTCCAAGTCCAACAAACAAAGGAAGTATCATTAAGGCTCAGCATGCTAATGTAACTACCGCCCGCAGTCATGTTGGTGCAAAACACAAGGACCTGGCATCAATGATCTCTTGTGGGAATTTTTAAGAAACCAATCACTTTCCTGGCATTTAACACAGCACTAATCTATCCCTATGAATTCATGCCAAATTGTGTTTGACTTTTACACCCAGGAAACGATGTTGCCATAGGAGTGTCTAGATCACAGGGAAACACAACGGATGACTGATACCACTTATTCATGTTGCCACGTTAGAGGGCTGATGAGATGCATGCGGGACTATCAGATATCCCAGCAACCACAAACAACACCAGAATCAAGCGAAACGAAGACAGCAAGACCAGGAGCAAAACATTAAGCCAATTGTGGGCCAATCGGGGTAAATCTGGTGACGTGTCACTGACTGTATCACACACACACACACGCACACACACACACACACACACACGCACACACACACACGCGCACACACACACAAAACTATCACTCATTTTATGGTAACATCATAATAATGAGAATAATAATAACAGCATTTGAAGCACACACAGTGGCCACTGTTGCTCTACATCATTTCCAGGGTTGTGGTCTCAAATCTACCCCCCCCCCCCCACCCCCCATACGTGTAGAGCCGTTTCCTGTGTTTTCCAGTTTCTTCCAGCAATCCAAAGAAATGCAGGAGGCTAAATTAACCACAGAGCTCGATTATGTATGTGTGTGGCAGTAATGATTTTCATTTCTGCGCCATGTGATGAACTGGCTTCCTGTGATAGGGCTTCAGGTCCCTCTACTATGCTTATGCTGACCTGGATAAGTGGTTGAAAGACAGATGGATAAATAACAATTAATTTGCGATAAAATGCTGATATAAATGACATGCACATGTCACACTGTATATTTGACTCACTACGCTATACACGAGTACCTGGCGATTCCGGGCTGAGACAAAGATCTCTGGAATTTTGGTGATGGTGATATAACTGGTTTCTTCTTTCTTAACCTCAACAAAACAAGAATATTCTATAATAGAAGAAAGGCTTTGTGTGACTGGCAGGATACTCCCCGCATTTGATTACAACACTATCTTAGCGTTCAACCAGGTAGTGAGGTTAGTTCCTTTATCAGATCAACCTAGAGCCCACAAAATTTTGAGAAATCTGGTTGTGTTTATATTTGTTTCTTAACAACCAGTCAGTGCTTCCTGAAATTTACCTAAAAAATACTCTGCAATTATCAACAAAAAGGCTACCAATCATTCAACCAAAGAATGACAAAGGATTTTTAGAAGGGAAAGATAGTTAAGTCTTTCAGAATGGCCAGATTTCCAATATTCCTGCATAGCAATCCATCATCCAATAGCACAAGGCCTGGAGCCTGACCCAGACAGCACAGTGCCCAAGGCAGGGGTATATCCTGGATAGGATGCCAATCCATCACAGGGCACCAGTAAGCATCAACTGCATGCATTTGTAATATGTAAAGAAACCTTCACGATATTGGGTTAACATGCGAAGCCCACAAACAGAGCAGTAACTGGATTCGGACCTCCAACCTGGAGGAGTGAGGCATCAGCACAACCAACTGAGTCAACTTGCCAGCTGCCTGCATAACCGTGATTCTAAATGATGTATCTGGTCGAAAATTTAACAACGTGCCAGCCATCTGAAAGAACAGTTTTGCAGATTCTGTCAAAAACAAGAATGGAATTCCGATTTGTTATCAAAAAAAAGTTCATCTAGCTGTGTCTGGTGCATTCACGTGACTGTTTTGAAGGCTGTACACAACAGTAGGCTAATTTGTGCATGATAGAGGTTATTCACAAAAAAGGCCAGATAAAATATCAAAGACATACCAAATAACACACCCTGTGGAGAAATGAATCAGGGAATAACAAATAAAACTTTCACTAAGTTTGCATCTCCTCCAATGATGGTATTAATTACTATTGCCTAATGAAAGTGTTGAATTACTGTAATCGGGTCATTATTCAAATATTTCCACGGTAAATATCTAACCTGTTCATAACTGCTCCCAACTCCCTTTGGCTATACAAAGCCAGCCTTCATTGACAAAGATGATTAACTCAGAGCAACAACTGACTGCGCATTTCTTTTAAGCCTATTGAGAATACATGGATATCAGTTTTAAAACAGAAAATAGAAGTAAATGTTTAAGGCTGAGTGCACTTTAAATTTATGAAACACGACTCGCGTTATCTACAACCGCATGGACAGACTGTAGATTTAACTTTGAACTGCTCTATGAGGTTTTTACGGAAACACCAACGACCTCTGCGTTGACCACACAGTAAAAAATAAAATTACATAAATATATAATAACAAATGATCGCTCTAAAATCAGATTATACAGAAAGGAGAAAAAAACGATGTTTGTGAAAGCAGACATAGTTAAACCGGTACACCTGGTAGAAGTATGACAGTCTTACGTATGATCGCATTGACACTGACGATGAAGTGTCACTAAAAGACGCACTGTGCAAAATTAAGATCAAAAAGCAAAGTATTAATGCAACTTACCTAAGTTGACGCGGCAACGAGATGGGGATCCCAGTTTGAAGACCAGTTTTAAATTGTAAAAAAGGAAAAGGCTGTTACTCCTTTCTTAGTCATGCGAGATTGTTATATAACTGACACCGTTTTCCGTGGGCAATTACTTGGTCCCGTTTTTTCATTCAGCGATGTTCATTTTTCCCTGCCTACGCGCCCCGCATCTCGCAATAGGAGCGGCCGTTTGTGAAAGCAGAAGGGGAGTGACCCGGCGTTAAAAAGAGGGACGGATCAGGAGAAACGGGAGTTCATTCCCCTTTGGACCGAAAGGGCTGCTTACAAAACTGGCCAGCATCGTCCGGTAAACGGAGATCTCTTTTTAGGGCGATTCATTATTCGTACGAGTTAGTGATCGTCAAGTAAGGCAGGGTAATATATATATCCGAATATATATATATATATATATATATATATATATATATATATATACGCACACATATTCTATGTATACGATATTTCATGATACATGCATACGTATATCAAAGCGCGACATATTGAGGTCAAATGTTAATTAGGCAGTGGGGTCACATTGCGATCTGGGATGCTTGGAATGCATTAGGGTCACACAACGCTGGGTGTTTCGTAAGGTGTGTGACATGTTGTGACACTGCGTCACGGCCAGCCAGCACGCACAGGGTCGGTACGACGCCGGGAAGCATCGTTTCTGTTATAAACAAACCTATGCAATAGTTTCATTTAGTTTTATAGTATAATTCTTTACTTGATTAATCTCAGTAAAGCCATTCTGAAATTATTAGGATTTGAGATCAACTCCGTTTTATTTATTTATTCGTTTATTTATTTGTTTGTTTATTTTACTTTTTAAGTTTCACACTTCATTTCACAGCATTGTAATACGTCTTTTTAGACAGGCCTATATATCACATACGGGCTGCAAATCAGACGCGACGCTGACTTACGGATTGTGATTAACTGTACGCGATGGACGATTTAAGATATTTTTTATGAGAAGAAAATATATGTGGGTTTTTTTTTGTCAGTGATCAACCTTATGTTGCAGATGAGAAATTACCGTCCCACGAATTGGCTGTGAAAAACGTTAGAGAAGCATGGGAACGCCTTACACACTATACTGGAATAGGGATATGTGGCTGGCTGCACCTACCACTGAGAACAAGTCTTCAGTATTTTTTTTTCTGCAACTCTCATAACCACGATCCATTACGGGGCACACCTAGTAAGGGCTAACACCTTTCACCTCAGTGTTTTAAAAATCCTGGCTACAGCCCTGAATATGTGTAAGTGATCTGGTGTCTGTTCTAATACACCTCTTTTCCAAAGAATGAACCATCATGAGGAGAGTGGTTTGGTAGCTGCATGTAGCGTGATTAGCAGTCAGGAGAGACCCTGGTTTGAAATGTGAAAAAGAAGACCAGGTTGCATATTCTCCATATCATTTTTCTGATTACAGTTACTTCCTTGGACTTAG
>JAODKE010000002.1:1634242-1645683 GCA_026779605.1 Mormyrus hasselquistii
ATATCCAGGCTTTGGGAGAGAGGACACCAGGTACAGTTGGGGAGGTACGCAAGCTCTTAGGGTTTCTCAGCTATTATATGTAGTTCATTCATTTTGGCCATTCCATTAAACATTTAAACTACATTATTTTACATTACATGGCATATTCAATATAAACAATGTACAGCAATTTAAAATGTTAAATGCTTCCGTGAACCCTTTGGAATTATCTTGATTTTTGCATGAATGGCACCTAAAATGTGTGCAAAACAATCAGTAGTCAAACTAAACACAAAACATCATGAATGCCATTAGAGTGGTCAAAACAGAGTCATGAATCCTAATGAAATGGCGAGTGAGCTGGCAACCTAAGAAAGACATCTCAAAAAAGTGCATTAAAAGTTCTCAGGGCGATACGGTGATCAGCACTGTAGCCTCACACTTCTGGGACCGGGGTTTGAGTCTCTGCCCTGGCTGTATGAGTATGGAGGTTGCATGTTCTTCCCTGGTCCCCCCCCCCCCAGACAGTCCAAAACCATGCTGTGCTTAACTGGTGTCACCAAATTGTCCTCAGTTGTTACTGTCTGTGTGACTGGTGTGTGTGCACCAGGTTGGCACCCCGTCCTGGGTCATTCCCAGCCTTGCTCCCGTATCTTCTGGGACAGGTTCATGTCCCATGTAACCACTCACAGGGCAAGAAGGCATAGTCAATGGATGAATGGATGGACGGCTTAAAATAATGTGCAGAAGACTTATGAACCTCCTATCTGCTGTGCAGCTCTGGTTAGGAGCTACAGAAAGCATCTGGTTAAGGTCATTGCCAAAGAAGGTTCCACTAATCACTCAACAATGGTTCAAAGCAAAGTTCTAGAAATAATACGATCTGCTCAGTTTTCCAACCCGCTTAATCCTATTGGGTCGCGGGGGGTCCGGAGCCTATCCCGGAAGCAACGGGCACAAGGCAGGGAACAACCCTGGACAGACGACACGGGGAGAACATGCAAACTCCACACACATGTAACCCAGGCGGAGACTCGAACCCGGGCCCCAGCGGTGTGAGGCAACAGTGCTAACCACTGCGCCACCATGCCGCCCCTTATCTTACAATACGATACGAGATTTTTATTTGCCATTTGTGCATAAAACCAGCATTACAGGCACAGTGGAATTCTTGCGCAGAGCTCTATCAGAGCAGTTGGTAAACTATGCGGTACATAAGACAGCATTTATTAATTATATAAGTAGACATTTTCAGAAACACTGATCCAAAAATGCTGATGATTGCAAAGGGTTCACAAGCTGTAGTACAGCAATTAATGATGCTAACTGGTAACATGAAGTTTGCTAATGCAATCCCCCAAAATCCTGCTTGTGACCTTGAACAAGACATTGAACTTAAACACCAGTATATCACCGGCTCTATTAGCGGTTCGGGTGAAACAAAGGAATGTGCATTAACTAATACTGAACATAAAATAGCCCCACAAATGTATCATCTGACTATACACGCTACTTTAATCTGGGCCATCCTGTAGTACTACCAGCAGAAATGAACTGCGAATATGTGATGATCAATACAAACTATTTACGGTTATTGGACATTTCAACAAAAACTTAAAATAAGAAACAAGACTATTAAAAAAAAAAAAAAAAAAAAAAACACGGCATTACTGAGCTTGTCCCGAGGCAGTTAGATTGCAGTTTGAGAACATCACATACGTCAGACTGTCCAAGTACACAATTCACAATAAACCTTAAATAGCGACTTTGGGTATGAGACATAAGGCGCAATGAACATTCTGTTATTGTGTGAAAACACTGCCTATAGCTCAGGCCCGAACAACTAAAACAATATAATCGTTTTCGTACAGTCTTACCCTCTGAAATCTTGTGCTGGCGTCGACATTGCATTCAACAAAGTTTTATCAGACTTATCCACTGGGGAATACATTTCTTCTGTTTCTTAGGTTGCGGCGGTGCAAAGCAGTACAGTAAAAAGTCTTAACACGAACCGCTAAAATGAAATAAACCTTGCAGCTGTTTCCTGGTGAAATCACGTGCCAGTACCTTGCTACGCTCCTCAGTTTCGTTCAACCGCAGAACGCACAATGTTACAGCGCCCCCTGCTGTATCGGAGGTGTTGTGAATGAGTGACGGGAGCGTGGCGAGGGGGTTTTGAAGTGAAATGGTTTTAATCATCTTTTTCTCACCGGGGGGAGGTCATCCACGTGCAGCACATACCAATTCGAGAATATCGCAGTCTGTTGTAGACATGATTCTTTAACTTGGATTTTTTTTTCTCAAAACTTTATATAGCTAGGAGCTAGCTCTCTCTGTTTGTTGTCCTGTTTTTTCTGTTGTTTTTTTTTTTTTGGTTAATTGTTTGCTTGTTTCCTTTGTCTAGCTTTGTAATAACCACATAACGACAAATCTTAAGAAATGAAGTTGCAATGGGATTTTTTTTTTGTTGTTGACACTGACCTAATAAAAGGCTGGTGAAAGTCAAAGTCTCTCTCTCTCTCTCTCTCTCTCTCTCTCCATATATATATATATATTTTCATATTCAGTGTCTTTGATACGCCTTTCTGGTTGGATTCACTCACCACTGCAGTTGCATGATACCTATTGCTTTCTACTTAACTCATAGATCTGATTTCCCTGCAGCTGGACCGCAGAATTGCGTCCTTCGTATTTGCGGAACAGGCCAGTCTGCATGGGTTCACTGTGCTGTGATGATCATCCTGTGACGATCCCTCAGGTCTGTATTTGTGTGTGCAAATAAGATGAAGAGCATAAAGTACTGGCAGTCCCCAGGTTAGGAACAAGATCCGCAGAGTCACCAACTTCTGGCAGCAGGCTGGCGTGAGATTTTCAATGCGATGTAAGTCTGAACATTCATAACAATAGTTTTAATAACTTGTAAATAGTCTGTAGGGACTGCAAACTACCCCAACGCTTTCCTTGTACCTAATTTTAGGTTTTTAATGGAGTGATATACACGTGGCGTAAGATTTCTTGCGGGGGCGCGCGAGTCACGCCAGATGCGTGGGCAGCCCTGGATGTGCTTTGTCTGCTTTTATATTTATTAACCTACTCATGTATTGTCCCATTGGACATTATATGAATACATGCAAGCATTGAAAAATTAATTAAAATTCGCCCGTAAAGACACCTGGGAAACCAATGGATTGTGCAACAGTTGTTATGAACCCAAAACACTAAACCAATACTTAATTACATCTGAATTGGCGTATTTTCTTAGCTTTTAACGAGATGCTGCACAGATTGTGAAAACTCTTGAACCGCGAAAATAATCGGTGTGCATCGTTGTCTGTGTGTTGGATAATCAGGCTTGTGGAAGCAAGACAGTCTGAATAAGAAATCAGTCTGAGTTACATATTTGTAAAACTGTATAAAGTAACTGCAAAGCACTGCATGGATATCTTTTCTGTTTTCAGAACTGTCTTATGCAAGTAAATACTTGGAGGACATTAAGGTCAAATGCATGTGCCCCCTCAATTGAACAACTGGCCCCAATCTGGCCCGCTCAGCTCAAATGGTATAGAACCACATCTGCATTGGCGCTATATCAGTCAGTACAAATGCACCTGGAGGAACTGGCTTATTTCATTATAACTGCTGAGGGAATTGGACTGGTTCCTTTCCAGGTTCTTATTGGCTGAAGCAGATGAAAGCCTTCAGCTTCGTGACAGGATATATGACATGGCGCACCCCCTTCCCATTTTATCCATGTCTGGAAAAAAAGAAAAAAAAAACTGCAGGACTGCGGTGCTTCTCGATTGCGATCGGGGACATATGTGCCGCTCCCTCAAACTGGCATCGACGGAGCTTTTGACCTGGCAGACTGACGGGGCCTCTCGTCCGGAGCGTGCAAGGCGGCACCTGGAGCTGTTGAAGATCTTGGAGTTGTTGGGCTGTTCCCTGATCCTGCATCCCAACGTCACAGAGAGCGTCATCAACACCCTCGGCATCCTCAAGCAGCAGCTCAATGGTCAGGTCACCCGCCAGGCTGGATACCACAATCCTGACCTCCTGCACAGGGTGATAATCAAAGCGGCACCCACCAAGATGCTGAAGGACCTGCTCATCCTCTTTAAATGCTTCTGCTTCCTGGCCAATCAGGATGGCAGACCACTCATCCTCTAGTGATCTTGTTCTTCTTTTCCCATAAACATGTCCCAGTACCCATCCCCTTAATACACGCAAGTCTACTGGTTTGGATGCAATGGCGAAAGTGTAGCCTTTTGAAAAATAGTCAGTGAGATACTTTCCATAGTATGTTACCTTCACAGGGGCTTATTGAAATTTTGGACAACTGAACCCATGTTCATTGATATTCCTTGACCAGTTACCCAGTACATACCTGCAGTGCAGACCAGTACTGACCTATAGTAAGCCTGTCCCAGGAAGCTGATACACCCTGGAGGCGGCGCCGATCTAACACAGTCTACATACCCACACAGTCTGCACCAAGAACAATTTAGGGATCATAGTCCACCAAAATGCATGTCAAATGGAAATAATGAGTTGGAGACGGAATCAACCCCCCAGCAGTGTAGGTGTGAGGCCACAGTGCTAACCGCCACACCCCCTTAGAGCAATATAATCTGCAGGCTATTAAGGTCAGATTTAAGGTACCCAGTTGAAATGGACTTCATCTACATTTAGCCCAGACTACCTTAAATCTGACTAGTTATTAGACTAAGTAAGGTGATGCAGCCCCTTGGTGCGGCTGGGTGTACAGAATAACTTTCATCCTGTCGTCATTTCATTTTGGGTGTTTTTTATTTTGTTTTTCTTTGTTTTTCCCACCTTAGGAATATTGATTTCAGGGAGGCGGACGGGGGGAGAAATTTGTTGATTTCACATCTGTTCCTCTGCTGAAAAGTAGAATTTGATCAGATTGTTTTCTAACTCACTGCGGACAGATTTCCAGGACAGTCATCATTCGCGGATGTCAGGCAGCTGCTGCCTATTTGCAGGAGTCTCCAGGAACATTCTGGGAGATGTGGAACGTCTGCCACTGTTTACACCAAGCAGCGTTTGGCAATGTATAGTGATTCCACTATCTGTAGGTTTAAAAGCTTGATTTACTCCATCGATTCTCAACATTACTGCCTTAGAAAAGGTGCAGCGTAGGGCTACGCAGAATGATTAGAGGAATGTCTTATGAGGAGAGGTTAGCTGAGCTGAATCTGTTTAGCCTCGAGCAAAGGAGACTAAGGGCGGACATGATCCAGGAATATACAGTAAGATTCTAACAGGTTTGGATGCCGTTCAGCCAAATGGCTACTTCAGTATTAGTTTAAATACTAGAACTCATGGTCACAAGTGGAAATTAGCGGGAGAACATTTTAAAACAAATTTGAGGAAGCACTTCTTTACACAGCGTGTAGTTAGAGTATGGAATAGTCTTCCTGCTAGTGTAGTGGAAGCTCAAACTCTGGGTTCCTTTATATCAGAGCTAGATAAGATTTCATCAACTCTGCACTATTAGTTCTCCCCAAACAAGCTTGATGGGTCGAATGGCCTCCTCTCGTTTGTAAATTTTTTATGAGATACATTGATTTGATATGACAAAATAAATTTGGATGACAAAATCAGGAAGCTTTCAAAACAGGGTACTGTAGCGTCTTATTTAGAGAGCGTAGGTCAGGATCAGAAGCCTATTCCAGGCAGTACAGGAAGCAGGGTCTGCCCTTCGTCTATCACAGGGCAATTCGCCGAACTCATGTCCTAAGACTGCAGGAGGAATCCCATATGATACAGGGAGAATATCCAACCTCCGTGTACACAGAGCCACCACGCCACCCATTGATGATAGTCAGGTTATTTTTTAATAGTTTGTTACACAGTTGGAAACCTTCACGGCCCAGTTCATATACAGTAATATACAGTCATATACAGAGCATTTGGCACCTGTCGCTGTGACTGACACATGCCATTTGTCCCAAAAAGTAACATGAAGGATGATTTGGATAGAAATGTAGCAAGTCTGATATAACTGTGCTTCAGGTTCCTCTTGTACCACTTGACCTTTTTGTGGCAAGACAAAGAAGACTAGTTCTAGAGAATTTAGGATTTTTTTTATTAGTAGAGTTGAGTAATTTGATTCTATTTTATTTTCTAATAGCCATTCTCTAAAACATTGTAAAATGTTACAATTAATGATTCAGTCAAATGATCTGTCACCTACCTAAGAACTAACAATTTCTTTGAGATAGTAGAGCCGATAGACTAAGAAAACAGTTATGAATCTGTAAGCACAGGAGGGGGCAAGTTGTCTAAAAACTTGCAACAGATGCCTCTAAATCAAATTTATTTGGTAATTATCTCCTCCACTGCTTGGGTTACATCCTTGGGTATTTCAACGGTGTAAAAAATGTTGGATACCACACAAGACATTTTGCTGCCCTCCCAAGAATGAAGTGTGAACATCATCCAGTGTCAGTAGGTTGCAGAACAGCAATGCATCTCACTGAAGCCTTTGGACAGAAGCCAGAGCTTGTGTCTGCGTGTGGTTCTGTTTATTGATGACCAAATGTCTTGCTAATAGAACCTGGCTGTGGACTTTCAAGAGATGATCTGAGGTGATCTGTGTAAAGGTATGTCAATTAGTTCAACGTCAATCTCAATTATTTTGTCTGCCATACAAATTTAAATATGCATTATTTCTTATTACAGCCTAGTAAGGTGACCATCTCATCCATGTCGGGGGACATTATGAGCTAGGTCAGGGTTTGCAAACTACCATTTCAATGAAAAAGAAGTGAATTTCACTAAAACACATCTTGTAAGAATGTCAGCCTCAAAAATGTAATAATAATGCTAATTTATCAACAGAATATCGCTGCATTTGGGTGAATGCTGCAACATTTTTTAATACAATATCTACATTAAATTGTAAATTGATTGTTTACTGCAAGGGTAGCTGTGTTGCTGTTTTTCTCTTAACCACTAGATGGAAGTGTATGCCAATGTTGTCTTTCCATCGTTTTTTTTTCGGGGGGTGGGTTTTTGAGAGCAGAGTCTTATTACTTTAAAGAGCTCAAAGGTTCATCTCTGGAACTTACACAGAAAGTACAGTGCATATAACCTAAAAATAGTCTCCGCAACTATATCCCTAAAGATGTATGGAGTTAGGCAAGCGCTGACCCAAGTTTGTTACCCATGAACAATATATATATATGCACACCACCATGTTAAAATTCCATGCAACTGTCTTTTTATTATTAATTTAGCTTTGGATCAGTTTCCTTCCATCAGCATTATAAGCATTTATCTTGGTAAGGGTGGCCTGGATCATATCCCAGGCAACACAGGGCACAAAATAATGGCACACCCTGGGCATGGCGCCAGTCCATCACAGGGCACATACATTCACACACTAGAGGCGAGGCAGAGACACCAATTAACTATCTACATTTGTTTTGGTCTATGGGGAGACACCTACGCGATATGGGGAAAGCATGACCACACCTGGGTGAGGCACCAGTGCCACCCACACAGTCATCGTGCCCCACTGGTACAACAATGTATAAAGAAATAATTGTAATAGTCCTGGAAGGACAGTGAAAGGTTAATCACATTGCATTTCTGTTTAGAATATTGTGAGGATCTGTGCATTTGGAATGGAAACATTGACACAAGGACTGGACAGAGAAGAACTGACTTACTGGGCAATGAGGCAAAGGAGAAAAAGTTGGAGTAGCACCTTGAGGGAAGCATGAAAACAGAAAGCAGTAAGAGTCAGGACAAGTGTTGGGGCCTAGCTGGGTACACCGGGGGGGACGGGGGGGTCAAGAAAAAAACAACATATGTTCAAATATGAATCAGAGACAGGTGGAGTGAAACCATAAAAACATACCCCTCGCCCCCCAGGGATCTGCAGGCGTAGGCGGGGTGGCGGCTCAGTGGTTTTCACCACAACACCTTCTGGGTTATGTGTTTGATTCCCTGGGTAAGTGGAGTTTCCATGTTATCCCTGTGTCTATGCGGGTTTCCTTTGAGTATATATAACACTTTCCTCTCACAGCCCAAAGACATGTGGCTGTCTGCAAACGCTCCATAGTGTGTGAGTGTGTGCTCTGCCATTCAGTTATTCCTGTGCCCTTTGCATTCTGGGATAGACTTTAGGCTCACTTTAACCCTGCAGTGATACAAAAAGGCCTATATATTCATATACAGACTTACAGATGTGTATAATCATGCAAATATCAACCCAGAATACTATAACTTTCATTTCAGTGAAACAAAAAAAAGATATAAGTAAAGCAGCATCATTTTTTAAAATGGCAGTGAGTGTGTAGCTACTTGTTAAATGCATCGACTGGTTCAAGTCAACTGAATTTTTATCTGTCCGGACCAATATAGACCCACTTGTCTTTGGCTGCGTTAGAGTCACCAGGGCCCTCGGACCGTGACCGGCAGGAAGGACGTACAGTATGAACACAAACAAGAAGATAAGAGCCCTGCAAAAGATGGGTATTAAAATGCAAATTGGAAAAGCGATTGTGTGCCTTTTTAATGGTTAGCATAGCGCACAATTGAATTTTCCCAAAGTGTCTGAAAATTGCTTAGAGTTAACTCATGAATTTAAATGAGACCTCTAAAACAAGACAAAATGTTTGAAAGACAATTTATTTAACCATTTTGATTTTAAAAAGCCCCACTTAATAAAAATTTAGGTCAAGTCTCCATTTCAAGGCTAATATATTTAGAAAACATGAAAAAATACAAATATTATGCACTTATGCAGCTCTATACAATAAACCACATGTTCTGCCATGTGGCATGATTATCAACTGTCAATGTGTTTAACAAATTCAGGGAACTTTATTTGAAACGGGACTCTAAGGAACGAGAAACAAAAGGGACCACAAGGGGTCTAAACAAAGACAGGTAAGCAAGACAAGAACTCAGGCTAAAACTAAACACAAGGAAATGCAGAGTAATCACACACTTGGAACAGGGTGTTCAGCGGGGAATGTTTGAGCATGGACATGGCATGGGTAGGCAACGCAGAGATAAACACAGATAACAAGGTCTCAAAAAGGGACAGGCGTGGGTCATTATCAATTACTCAAAAACTAGGGACTACACTGCCAGAGAAAAGAGTATAACCCTGACACAGTTTTGTTCCCCAAGGTATAAACAACAGTAATATACCCACATTGGTACAAAAATGTTCCTCAGACTTAATTTCTGCTGCTACCAACAAGACCTGCTGGCCAAATAGGGAACTACAGAGATGGATTCTGTGAGATTGAAAAGACATAGACTGGACTAAGCACACTAGGACCGGCAACAAATGCTGGGCAACAGGGGAAAGCAAGGAACTCTGGGAAAAAAAAAGGCAAAATGAAACAAGGCACGGGCTTATGCTGACATTTTCACGGCAAGTCTTAACTGAAATGGAATAGAAATGATGTCTTCATGACTGTCTAATGTTATTTCACTAAATGTACTGCAGCTACTTGTTAAAAGCAGTTACTGGTTTAAATCAACAGAATTTTGATCTGTCTGGACCAGTATAGACCCACATGTCTTTGACTGCATTAGAGTCATCAGGGAACCCGGACCGTGGCCATCAGGAAGGACGTTTTTCTGTGTTATTATACTCCAGTATCGGTCCTTGCCTTTAGTGTCTTGATTTTTGGTTTACCCTTCCTGTTCCCGGAAGTCTTCAAATGAATAGGGAGGTTAGACTCATGCAGCACTGCTTTTCACATCAGGTGACGCTGAGAGCTACAGGTCATCCAGGGCCAAACAGAAATACAAGCAACAAATTGAGGATCATCTCAAGAAATCTGACCCCAGTCATATGCGGCATTGCATCCAGACCATCAGAGATTACAGGAAAATGAACAACCTCAACAAAAAGTAATGTCTCCCTTCCTGATGAACTAAGCAACTTTAATGCTTGTTTTGGTCGGGTCAATAAAGCACTTGCTATCAAAACCCTCCCTCAGATGATCAGCCCCCAGACTTACAACCTCTGCTATACAATCTGCACTGAAATAAGTTAATATGCACACCAGGCGCCTGCTCCTGATAGCATACCCAGGTTTGTGTGTAAAGCCTGCACTGACTGTCTGAGGTCTTCAATAACATCTTCAACTTGTCACTTGCCCAGTCTGCCATCCCCACAGTCCACAATGAGCGTACCGGTGCCTAAACTAACCCCTCCAGGGAGCCTAAATGACTATCGCCCCGTCACATTCACCCCTTTCATCACCAAATGCTTCGAGAGACTGGTTCTGGCCCATCTCTAATCCAGCCTACCTCCCACACTAGATCGCCCCCAGGTTGCCTATTGTCCCGACCGGTTAACAGAGGATGCCATATCCTGGGGTCTTCACTCTGCTCTGACACACCTGAACAACAACAACTCCCATGTCAGGATGTTAATTGTTGATTTTTACACTTGTCATCTCCTCCAATCAGCAACCTCAGCATCAGCACCTCTCTATGAAATTGGACACTTGATTTTGTAACCAACAGACCCCAGTCTGTCAGGTTAAATAACTGCACGTCTTCTACCCTTATCCTGAATTCCGGAGTTCCTCAGGGCTGCGTGCTCAGCCCACTCCTCCACTCCCTCTTCACCCATGACTGCGTCCCTTTATACGGCTCAGAGACGACACCACAGTAATAGAATTGATCGGTAGCAATGACGAGGCAGCCAACAGCGAGGAGGTTCGGCACATAGAAACACGGTGTGCTGACAGCAACCTCGCTGTGAAAACCAAGAAGACCAAAGAGCTCATTGTTGATTAACCAAGAGCAGCAGACATGCTCCCATCCATATAAATGGGGCTGAGATAGAGTGTGTCTCCACCTCAAATTCCTTCCAGTCTGGTTAAAGAGTCACAGCACTGCCTTTACTTTCTGCAGAGGCTAAAGAAAGCCTGCCCGTCTCCTTGGATTTTGTCGAACTTTTACCGCTGCACTGTTGAGAGCATATTGACTAGCTGTATCATGGTATGGCAATTGCTCCATAGCTGACAGAAAGCCTGGACCATACACTGCGCTTGTGACAGGCTCTCATCTTCACCAAAGACGCCTCACACCCCAGCCGTGGACTAGGGAGGCCCTACATGAACCATAGGCCCTAAACCAGAGGGAGCCTCAGGCCACACACCAAAGGGAGCTTTAGGTCACACACCAGAGGAGGGAGGCCCTACATGAACCATAGGCCCTAAACCAGAGGGAGCCTCAGGCCACACACCAAAGGGAGCTTTAGGTCACACACCAGAGGAGGGAGGCCCTACATGAACCATAGACCCCGAACCAGAGAGAGCCTCAGGTCACACACCAGAGGAGGGAGGCCCTACATGAACCATAGGCCCCGAACTGGAGGGAGCCTCAGGTCACACACCAAAGGGAGCCTCAGGTCACACACCAGAGGAGGGAGGCCCTACATGAAGCATAGGCCCCGA
>JAODKE010000002.1:1658536-1675619 GCA_026779605.1 Mormyrus hasselquistii
AACACTAGGGAATTAAACAGGTAAAGACATAAGCAGGGGCACCAGGAACAGAACAAAAACCAAATACTAAATCAGACTCTAGGGACCAAAATACAAAAACAGGGGAGGTGGGATTCAAATACAAGACAAAGACACACAGATAGCCACATGGCTCAATGCCTTGAGCCACATGGCCAGACAGGAAACAACAGGGAACAAAGACAGAACACAAAGAATGGGATGACCAGCACCACCTGCTGGCCACACGGGGAAGGTACAAAGTGAGACCCAGGGGCTGACCCTGACATGTACACTATATCTGACTGATTACCTGGATGGATAAACTGATGTAAAAGTTCTTTGCTTCATTGTATCATTTTGCAACAAACTATAATGTATGTATGATCTGATTATGTGCTTTATGCTGGTAATTGATATCATAAAATTAAGAGTTCTTTAAAGCTACATGTTCAACCTTGTCTGGGCAAAACAACCCTATGGACCAAATAATATACCCAGTCTAGCTTTGTCAAACATTAGTAAGTGTTAAGAAGCCTGATAAGCATTTATATTGTTTTTGTGGCTGCATAAGTATTTGTAAGCAAAACATTTTTCAGTATTTCTGAGGATCTTTAAATTAATGAAAACCACCAATATTCAATTTGCTGTTCACAGTTAGGGTACTAATTGAGGATAATGAAGTGAAAAAACAAACAAAATGGCAATGAACATGAAATTGAAAACAAATGGGGAATTAATCAGAGGGGGGAAAAACAGAGAATTGATAGTAATTTATTGCAAATCAAATTTGTAAACAAAAAAGGTAATATAGATGGCAGAATCCAAAACTAAAAGGGAGATGTAAAAAAACGCTAAGCAGCTTAGCTGAACATGACTTAACCTGCAGAGTAATACTTTGCAGACCCTGTGCATACTGTTTTATATTGAGTATAGAAAGTTACTACACAGAGAGAAGATGTTGTTTTGGTAACACCTATGACCATTAAGTCAAAAGTTAGTGAAGGCAAAACACGAATTAGGATAATTATTCATGCTAATTATTTCTGAGGTCAATGCCAGGAAATTAAAGAGCCATGATGCCCATACAGCTCAACTATACTATGTGCCAAAACACAGCCAATGATAAAATACATTTATAAACAAAACGAGCAGAAATTCATACGAAACGAATCTCACTATCGTAACCTTGTGTTTACAATGAGTCAGACTAGCTGCATGCAGCTGTATATGTGCTGCATTTTGGGTGTTTGTTTTCATTCATAACCCAAGTTTGGTGTTCTTGAATTAAATATATCATCCTATGCATGACCTGTATATTCAGGAACATTGTGTGTGCTTGTTTCCATCATTTCTGAGTTCTGCCAGTAGCCTCCTTCTGTTGCTTGTGTTTCTATGTCTTCACCGCACTACACTCTCCTGTTCCATGAGGCCCCGAGCTGCCTTCCAGTCAGCCGTGATTCCTTTTGCTAGCTGGTCCATAGATTGCCTGTGGGAGGCCGCTGCCTGCGGTCGGCTGTCTTTGCTTCGTCGACTGCCTCTGTTCCCCTTTGTTGTCTCTGACATCCTACTTTCCGTGCCTTTGGGCCCCACCCACTTTACTTTTTATCACCCCATCGCTCATCTCAGGTTGTCCTCACAGTCTGCAGGCTGCTCATTGGCCAGCTTTTATTCTTTATTTTACGTTTCCTCTGCACTTCCCTTTTCCTCCAAGATATTCTTTTTCATCACATTTTTTTCCCAAATTAAAACAAATAACTCCCAGTGCCCTAAAATGCTTCAAATTACAACCTTATAAAAACCTTAATCAAATATTTATGTTTCACACTCTTGTGTAATTCATGTAATTTAGTTAGTCACTATTACTTAAAATGATATGTTGGGTTGTCGCACCATGCTGGGATGTTCCCTGCCTTGCACCAGTAGCTTCCGGACCCCCAGAACCCTGAATAGGGCAAGTGGGTACAGAAATTGGATGGATGGATGGTTGGATATTACTTAAAATACAAAATCTGATTAGACGCACTCCAGCTGTTTCTAGTTTTAACTGATTGTGCATGATACACCTACTTCTTCATGGTCCCTGATTCTCATGACAAGCCAAGTATCTCCAACATTTCTTGTCAGGCACTTCCAATTCCCCAGTTCAAGTCATTTGTCACTGTCATTTAGGAAATGAAAGGTATGCTGATCCATTCTCTTATCTCATGAACAGGGGTCTCTGACTATGTCGAAAATGCTTGAAATGAACATCAAAATCTTTCAGTTATTGCCAATGGTGTTATTATTTAAGCGAAATGTGTCCAAAAAAAGGGACTGGTTGGATGAAACCAATTACATTTTATTCAGTGAAAATACATTCCACAGAGGTCCCCAGAGGGCAAGCTGGTTCTCCGTAATGTTCCCGTTGGGCTGCCACCAGGACCAAATAAATTGTCTAACTGTCAAGCACCTGCTGTGAGTCAAACTGTATGTTTGAGTTATTTAGATAATTCTTCCCTCACATATTTTTTTCCCCTAGGATCCCCAACAGTTTAATAGATTCCAGCCCACATATAGCAGACATAAAAGGAAAAAGCCTCTTACTGATGGGATTAGCTTAAAAGATGGAGCCGTCTCTTCAGTGAACCCTTCTCGGTCCCACAGCCAAGAGATGGAGCCTCTTCAGACTGTAATTATGTGACTGTATACTACAGGCATTACCTTCTGGAATCATCTTTCTCACCATTACACAGACACATACAAACATACACATATTTGTATTCATATCTTTCTTGGGACTCTCCATTCATTTCTATGGGAAAAACCCTAATCCCAACAATGACAACCTTAGCTCCTACCCACAGCCCAAACCGTAACTGTAGTCTGTAAGTAACCAAAGAAAATACAAGTCTTTTGGAATTTTTATTGTTTTGTGTGCAGTCACAGATTTTTCTGAAATTATATTGAACCAAAAATCCCCACAATATCAAAATAGCAGGTTTTTATCACATTGTGGAGACAATGTAATATATACATGACCGACACACACGCATGCACACACGCAGGCACACATTCACACACGCAAATGCAGTGTATTTTCAGCTTTAAATTATACAGTGCCCAGTTTTTCTCAGCAATTAAGAGCCATCAGTTTGTTCTGTATACATTTTACTAACCAAGCTTACAGCTTTGCATGCCTTTTTTTCCCCATCTATTACGCTTTGCTGTTGCCTGCTGGATAATCTTCAATTTATAACTATGTTTATGCATCAAAAATGTCCATTATCAGACAGCTTTTATATTCATCTGTCCATTTCCTGTAACTACTTGTCCTATTCAGGGTTACAGGGGGTGTAGCTCCTATCCTGGGGACGACAAGGCAGGGCACACTCGCGCACCATTTATTCATGTACAGGCAATTTCGTGACTATAATTAACCTTGACATGTTTATGACTGGGGGGGGGGGAACTGGAGTAACCCCACAACAACACGGGGAGAACATGCAAACTCATGGAGCCATGGCAGAGACTCGAACCCGGGTCCCAGAGGTGTGAGGTGACAGTGCCACGCCACCCCTATCTGCTACATTCTTACTTACTTAGTTATAATAAAAACCATGTAAATCCAAATACGGAAATATACAGAAGTAGTACACAAGTATTAAAATTATATCCTTCTTAGGATCCTAGATGGCTCAGTTTCATACGAGATTCTGCAACACTTCAAATGACAGCTGGAAGAATTAATCTAAATCTGTTTCCAAAAGCAAGATCCAAATGAAAACAGAAATGTCCAATTTGCCAGCAACATCCCACTATTTGGCAATGTGTCATTTGAATATTTGCATGATACAATGCCATGCGTGCTAATACACAACAATATATTATTAAGGTATAAGAAGCAGCTCTTCTTTTATACAAGTATTCTCCAATTTCTGTCAAAATAAAAATGTCACCTAAAACTTACTTCCCTACAAACTTCCTCACTGCAATTTCACTTTCATATGTGATTTCAATACAACATCTAAATGGATCATGGTAAAACCTTCAGGGATTATAGTTGATTCTTGGATATGTAGCACCTGCCTTGCTCTTTTTAAGGTTACAGCTCTGATTGTAAGTGTCCCCTCTACAAATAAAATACCCTAAAGATTATCATCAGAGCTCCTCAACGGCTATTGGTAGACTTGAGTAACTCAAGCTCCCTCAGCACATTCTATCTGAAAGACCCAAGACACCTGATGACCACCGGTAACATCACTGATGCTGTCCACTAGCAACAGTGTGTCACTGTAATCAAATGCTCTTCTAAACGAGGTCTGAATTCATTCCATTCAAAAAGCGCATACATTTTCCTGCAAACCATTTGAATGATGAAAGATCTGCCTGCTTTTAACCGCTTACATCATATAGCGGCACTCTAACCATGTAGCCTGTTTGAGAAAGTGGGTGGGATATCATGAATATGTAAGGACACATACATACACACACACATACTGGCATACAGAGGTGAATAATTATAGGCCAATCCATATCAGCTGGTCTTCTATACTTGGCAAGAAAGAACTGGGGGTAAGAGTCAAAACCCAGGAAGTGCTAGACAACAGTATAGCCATTTACAACTGACAACAAAATCAAAATTGATGGACACTCTCACTGACAATTTCTTTGACAAATAAGCCGTCAGACGATTATGATGCATCCATACTGCATAATTGTAGAAATAAGATAAGATAAAGTTGACACAAAATATAGTTTAATGCAAGATTACTTTCATTGCTTGTGATAACATTTTAAGGCATTAACTATAATGCTAATATTACACATATCCCAGTGCATTTTATATTACAGTTTTTTCCAATCATTTTAACGCCGTGTCTCAATACCATGTCCACTTTTTCAAAACACTTAACACATGCGCCATGCCATTGGACCATGTGAGCTAAACTATGTATACATTTGACACAATATGCATTCAATCACCACTTCCCCCAAATTTCATGAATACTTCTCTCCGTCAATGTTCGCCTCCAGCAAAACTTTGTACAACTACAGCCATTTTTTTAGACGTTTAGATTATCTGTTCAAAACAATTAACTTTCAGGTCAAAACCTAATGAAATTTAGAGCACTGTAAATTGAAATATGTTGCATTTTGACAGACAAAGGACACTATACACTTGCACTAACACAAATAATTATGTTCCTAGCAGAAATTTCGTAATTTTGTTTTTGTTTGGTGCTTTGTTTGAAGCTGGAAAGCTGAATGAAAACACACACCTGCCTGTAATTTCAGCTAAGCACCTATCTAGGGATTTGTGTGGTTTGTGCCAATTTGTACAAATCTTTGGATTGGCATTTTCCATTGCCATTTTTCTTTAGCTAGTGAAAAATGGATGCAGCAAGAGGCAGAAGAAGACATCAATGGAGAGGAAGAGGAAGAACCATGGTTACTGATGAGATCAGGGCCACAGTAATTGAGGGAGAGGAAGAATTTACCAGTATTTGTGATTGTGTGGGACAATGTGGTTTTTCACCATTCCTGCCAAGTCACAGAGTCTCAGGATGATGTCATTATTCTAGCCACCATACTTTCTATTCCTCAACCCCATTGAAGAATTTTTTTCTGCATGCAGATGGAAGGTATATGACCATCAGCCAGATGATCAGATGTAGATGTAATGGCTGCTGGGTCTATGGACATTCATGTGGAGGACATCCAGAGCTGGATAAGGCACTCAGAGATTTTTTCCTTGGTGTATTGCAAGAGAAAATACTCTGTGTGATGTCGATGAAAATGTATGGCCAAATGCAAAGGAGTGAATGGATTAGGCCAAGTCAACAGTAAACTTGACTGTATACAGTGAAACTTTATACTTTATTGTTGTTTTGTTTGTATTGAATGTAATGAACTTTCAGTAGGTGGCTGTAAAGTATTTTTCTTTTCTGGTGTATTGCGCAGCTGAATTTATTTACTGTATTATTTGTTTGTATTACACTGTCTACTGTAAGAAATGTTACAAGTTTCTCTTTTACTTTGCAATAAACATTGTGTGAAAATATAGGATACAACACATCATATATACGTATTTTGCAGCACTTGTTTTTTTTTTTCATGCTTTGTACGTTGTCTGACAAAGTCGTCTTGTGAGAGAGTGCATGTTCTATAGTTTTGGCAGCATGTGTCACTTTTGGGTGAAGTGTTTTGGTGGTTTTAGTGCATTTTGCACTGAAAGTTAAATGATATGCTCAGGTGCATGTTTGTACAGTTCACTGTGTGAAGTGTTTTGAAAAAGTGGACATGGTATTGAGACAAGGGTGAAAATGATTGGGAAAAACTGTAAATTTAAGAATATACTGAAACAATTTACATGAAATAAAGTGTGTAGAAGTCACTGACAGTTAAATTGCATTTTAAGATTAAGACATTACTGTGATTCATTTAAATCAATTACCAATTACCAGTTAGATTAAATTCCCACAATGACAATATGGTTGGCAAGACAATTGCCATACAGATGGAGCAATTTGTGCCATTGTGTCTGTATATCATTTTCTGCTGGCCCTGCACATTTCAGTGTAATTTGACTCATAAATGCTGTCCAGTGACAAAATCTGTTTAAATTAAGCTTGAAAATCTTACATGTGCTAAACAAGCGGTAAATAGCAGGTGAAAGCCTCTGACTGCTGTGTTTCTAAGTGAATAATTGAATCACATTTTTTACCTTGAGGGAGGAATTAATTAGATAAGTATAGAAGGTGTCTTGTTACAATGAATTTTAATAGTAAGAAAGAAGAAAAAAACATTTGAAAAATTTCATTAGCTTTCCAAGTCTGCAATCCCAGAAGAATAGCTTCTCTGTTATATTCTAGATATTTATAAATGAGGTCACTACAACACAAAAATGGGATTTATTACTTTGACCACGTTTATCAAATTGTTTATATAAAATCACTTCACATACTCTCACGAAAGGTTCAGCTGCATAGGTAGGTAGGGCCTTTGAAAACTATCCTCAGGCCAAATATTTACTAGTGGAGTTAAATCTTTCCTGGTTTTCTTTGCCTCCTTTCAAATCTCTTTATACTGTCATACTAGCAATTGTAATAGAAATAATTCAAAGGCCAAAAATGTTCCTTTCATATTGGAACAAAAATGTCATAACATCTTCTAACAGGTCATGTGTCATTGTGTAATTATAAGAACAAAAGTGATTCAAAATATTATACATTTCTTTGGTCACTATATTTTGATTTCATTTGCTATTGCGAAGGAGAAACATGCAGTTCTTCAGCACTACAAGGGACTGACCCAGTTAACTGACAGCTACTCATGACAGCAGCTGGAGGCAGAATCTGACTCTCCAGACCAGACAACAAACTGAAAAATGTGTATTACAGCAGAGAGCAGAGTATTTCTGGTGTGAACACCTGCTCCTCAATGAGATACGGGCTGAGGAGCTGCTTGACATATAATTTCTGCATTTTTTCAAAATACGCTACATCATGCCTGAATCAGAATCTGATTTGAAAGAAAAAAAACATCTGTGTGTGTGTGTGTGTGTTTCTGTGTGTGCTCATGTGCTGGTAACTTCAACAGACATGGAACTAATAGCAATTATTGTCCCTCAGCCTGATCCAAACCCCAAACCTCCCACCGAAATGCATCCCCCCTGTTCCCCTCACCTTTAACTAGCTCTAAGCTAAACAGTCCATCAGTGCACTTTCCGTTTGATTTGGGGTTGACATTCAATACTGGATAACAAGTGATGTAGTGACCATATCGCTAGTAATTCAAATTGTGAGCGAGCGTACAAATATGAAAGCAGTTTACACACATTATAATTTGAAAAGCTACAAGGGGGGAGGCATCTTGTGGCTCAAAGGGCTAAGCCTCTATGCCGGCGATTTGAATGCCTGCCCTTTACTGCCAAGCTTCTACCTACATATATGTCTGTGCGCCTTGGAGAGCAAGATGAGATCGGCAAAAAGAGAATTTCCCCATGGGGATCAATAAAGGGTCGTTGTTGTGATTATTATCACTATATTTATTCCTGACTATTGCGACAATTATTTGATCACACTGCAAGTTAAATGAATTGTTGTATGGTGTATATATAAGCTTTCTATTTCCACATATTATTCGCAGTCATATTGTCATTTTGACTACAGGTAGCGCACGTTGGTAGTGCTATACTGGCACAATATTTCAGGCAGCGGTCCAATGGGCCCTCTTAGGACCCACCGGGTCCTGGGGCGCCTGCCCCAGCTGCCACACTTTCTCTATGCCATTGAATCAAATTAATTATGAGAATTGCATGTGACTAATGAAAATCATGGGCATTTGAATCAAAATATTTTGTGAAGCGAAAGTATTACAGTCAATTAGAATGATTGAGGCCTATTGTCACACAGTACTGGCTACTACAATAACTTTTAAAATGCATTTAAACCGATTCCATAATAGTTGGTCCCTTCCCAGATTTGATGGAAAAATCATTAAAATCATGTTGCAAAGTATAAGCAAAACCACAGGTAATAAACAGGTAATAGTAAACTCCACACTAGTTCAGTAATATTTGGAGGGAAAAAATGTCCCTTTTGTTGTGGCATTATGCTTTGTTCAGGCATTTTGACATTCACTGTGCGAGTATTTTTTTCATTCATGCTTATATTAACATTTTATCAGACACAAAGAAAGGCAAAAAGTGATAAGAAAACTGTAACTGCCAAGGTTACATTGTTAATGAAAAATACTTTCCACATTGCTATTGTACAACTAAGGCTATAGATACAAAACACACACACATGCCAGTTCGTTGTGCGGCAAGTCTGAGTGGCTGACAGATTTTCGAAAACTTTTATATTGTGAGGAAATTAAGTACAACCTACTTGGCTCCAGGCGAATAAAAAGTGGAAACAATGAAAACAAAAGCCACAACTGTGGCGATCTAGTGAAAACTGTCACTGAAAAATTTATTATTTATTTATTTACTGATTTATTTATTTATTGAAAAAGAATATTTTTTACTGAAAAAATAATCATAAAGACATTCAAACTATAAACTTACATGAAATTATGTACTGACCAAAAAAATCAAAAATTGTAATAAATTTTTAATTAATGAAAATTTTATTTGTTGGGACTGTGAAGGTTGCCAGTTCAAATCCCTAAGTAGGCAGACGCCACCATCGGGCCCTTAAGCCAGACCCTTAACCCCAATTTTTCCAGGAACTGGTTGACCCTACTGTCTCCCCTACACCAGTCCCATGAGGTGGCCTCCCAGCACGCTTTTCCAAGATAAACGCTGAGCATTTATTGGCTACTTTTTCGCCACTCCTCCAAAACCATTTCTGCTGTGTTTAGGTCGGGTTGCCAGGTCCATTGTCGTGCAGCATTCTATCACTCTCGTATGTACGGTACATAATCACTCAGTATATGCATATATGAACTTACCCTATAACAGTAGATTCTCTGTTTCCCCCTCCTCTGCTCTTTGCGGGTATCCCAGCAGACTCTACGGTATACATACCACAAAGCTGCACACTGAATTACCTCTTGAATAGTAATCAGGGCGCCGTAGAAGCTTGGATACCCCGGCAGGCTCAGGGAGCCCCAAAACACAGAAAAGTATATATGAAATTGGATAGGTGGCCTAAGGTGACATTTTCTTAAGGGACCCAGAATTTCTACCCGTGCCCCTATTTGTAATATTTGTATGTGTGTTGTGTACTAGCAGACAAATAGCAATGAAAACTATATATAAATAACGTTTAAATATGACATTTTAAACAAACACATACAAATTCTGTATTTTCATGGTCTTTTGTAAGAGAAGTGTTTAGAACTAAAGAAATCCTGTCTTTATGCATTATAATTAAAAATTCTGTATATATTCTGGTATTGGCTGAGAAAAAAAAACACTATTTAAATTCTTATATCGTTTCACTGATATTCTTCACTATGTAACGGAATACAAATTTTGCGATGATAAAGAAACAAAGAGACAGATTCACTCTCTTACCTTTCAAGTTATCTGTCTTTCAGTTATCCTCTTATATTCTCATTCTTTTATTTTTTATTTTAAAGCGTTTAAAAGATTACATTCCCTCAGCACATCAGTTCATGCGACACTGACAAAAACACATTCTGTTTCTTTCACGAAAAAAGAAAATGTGCCGCTTCTACAGGAAGATCTTCAGACCGCCATGAAATAAATTCCAAGAATGTTTTCTTAGTCACCAAGACTCGTTTGAGTTGCAGCGGCTATATTAATATATTTTTGGTCAGCTACACAGCTATGTTTTTGGTAAAAGAAATGCACCTGACAAAAGAAAAGATCTATATTTAAAATATAAAATGACCCAAGTATTAAAAAACCCAAAACCGCACGGTAGATAAAAGTTGTAGGGATGTAGGAAATTGTCAAATTATCGGGAAGCAGAGGCAACCCAGATGTAGCCTAAGGGGGAGCTGAAGGGCTTTATTGGAACATTAGCACTCAACCAAACAGAAATAAATGGACCACAAGGGGTCAAAACCAGAGGCTGGGAGGAACAACAAGAAAAGTCTGGGGCTAATCTAACCTAGGGACGAAGTAACAGGTCAGAGGACTCACTAACTAACTGTGGGGTCTAGAGGGACACCAACACTAACCACTACGAGGACTCACATTGACACTAACGACTGAGCAGGAGAGCCTGGCTAGGGCAGGCACATATATACGCAGATTACGAATACTATACAAGAGACACGTGCGAGTGGTTAACGTACGAAAAGACCAGCGACATATGTTGGTCAAACAGGAAATTGACAGAGGTGATAGGCATAGATCCTGACACAAACTAGCTTTTAGATGATTATTTAAACTAGAAGCAGCGTGAATATGAGAGAATTCAGCACCGGCCATTCCCATATTGTTCAGCAGTATTGGGCTTATTGGTCCAAAAGTTCTGTACAAGAGAGTCCTTATCCCTATAACTGAATGACAAATCAACTAGAGGACTTAAAACCGCAACAGAAACATATTTTTAAAAGTCATACTTTGTTGAAACTTTGTTGGTGCAAATTATTTTATAGTCGCACAAAAAATATGTTGTAATACCATGGGGGGGCGCCAGACTAAGGATGAACATACTAGTATGCTTTGTGCTGCCTCTGAACATTTACTGTAAATATTACTGTAAATGTGAGCAGCTGCTGAGTGTCTGTGCTGTGCTGTAGGTACAGAATGTCCTGTTTCACTGGTGTGTTGCCTGGGCACCCCTGATCTGGATTGATGTGCGTTACTGTTGACTTCCGCCTCCTGTTCCACTGCTCGATACCCACAGGCAGAATGTGGCTAATAAAGAAACACATCTTGTTCAAACATGTAATTGCCATTTGCACAAGTACAGCTACACTAGAATGCTTCTCTTCATCTACCCCATCTTGCACTGCGAAGATTGGGGCGGTCATGCTGCAGGGTCAGCTAACATGCAGTGCTCCTGGAGCTGGGGGTTAAGGGCCTTGCTCAAGGGCCCATGGAGACATGACAGTTCTGCTGAGGCCAGGGTTGAACTGGAGAACTCCAGATCACAGGCACAAAGACTTAGCCCACTGAGTCACCCCCATCCTCAAAGGATGAGTTTCTGTGCTCATCATTATGGCCCATTACGGCAACTTGGCTACAATACGCTTTAACAATTACTGAATCCCATTTATGTTTTAACACTGGAGATTGCACTTTGATGCTTAACTCAAATTGCTACAAGTAATTCAAATATGCCAAGACAGCAAATGAGGAAAACCTACAAATGCCACAATTGCTACAAAAACCTACAAAAGCCTACAAATGCCCCTCCATCCCTGCAGTCGAGATGCAACCATGCACCCCACCGGGTCACTATATCAGCAGTGCTATGTGCATGTTATAACTTTTTTACAATCTCTAACAAGTTCGCCATTCTCCTTCACCCAAAAGTTAATCTTCTCCAAAGCACCAAAACACTTAATATATGTCACTAAATAATCACTGGCTACCAAATGCATTCTCACCCAGCAAGCAAACTTTGTTATGTATTTTCACACTGACAGAAAAAACACTAACAGCACTAACGGTGCATCATTTCTTCTTCGAAGTATGTTTCACAATGTTCAAATGGTGAATAACATCTTCTCACTAAAGTACATGTTATAGGAGTGGATAGAAAATGTTCCAATATGATTGAATGACGTTTATTTTTTGCATATATTACAGTCATTTCCAAAGAAAGTTATGAAAAATCCTGTACTGCAACCTAATGTGCCCACATATAAAGTATAACAGTCCGCCCCTTCCTTTTGGCCACATTCATCCAGTTTGCATCTAATATCTTCTCTGGTGATAAATCTGTCTTCAGGAAAAAGATCTAGACATACAGCATTCATGGCATCCAAGAACATTTGGTCCTGTGAATGCTGGTCATATACCTTCAACCACCATGCAGGGAGGAATTCCTTCCTTTTAGGTTTAGGAAGGAGAAGAACAGTGGTAGGCAGAGGATGTCCAAGGATGTGCTGTGTGGAGAAATGCTGCAATATCCAGCAACATAGATGGTGACATTTCTTCTGTTATCCTTTATCCTCTACTGGCACAAGTCATCCATATAAGTAATCTAGGAACTAACTAGGCCAATAAATGGTTTTAGGCAACATCAAACCATTGTTGGACAATGCTACACACCAGTGTTGTGCATGTTCATACTTAAGAAGAACTAACTAACTAAGTTCATGGACTCTGAGGAACATTTTTGCACCATCGGGGGTACATTAATGTTGTTTGTACCTTGGGGATGTTCCTCAGAGTCCATTTCTGTATCTTATCAATAATAATGTCATCTTGTTTAAAGTTTATAGGTAAGTTGTATTTCCATAGCAACATTCCACAAGTGATTAAAAAACATATTTTGAATATGTCACATGATTTTACCCAAAATGTCATGGGAAATACTGTTTTGCAGAACAAAGAAAAGAAAATCATTGCAAGAGACCCATATGGTATAGCAAAATGTACTGTAAAACGCAGCACAAGAATGCAACAAAACATGCAGGGAGCTCAGGTGTTATCCTGATGATCAGCTGCATTTGTTTTCATGTGCATCACAATGGATGCGTTCCCCGGCCAAACAGCTGGGTAAGCAATGTTTAGGATGATGGACTCATCCTTGATTAGCTTCAGGAGGAACATCATCACAGGCAGCCTGCACTGCTTGAAGAAGACTGACCTGTTCATAAGCATTCCCATCATATTCCATCAACTAATACATTGGTACATTAGATGGTTACTGCAAATATTAGGGTGAATTTAGGAGAGGTTTTAATGGCTAAGATGGAGCAGTTTGACACCAAGATGATTAACGTCATTTTCTTTGACTGCTTAAGACTTTTGCATAGTACTATGTACATCTACCTTTCCAGCAAGGCTAACCACTGTGCGTTTGCAAAGCACATTAATTCTTGTATTCATAGAATTATCTTTGAATTGTACAGAGCCAAAGTCAACCCAGGAAATTCAAATTCAAAAAACTTTATTTGTCCCCGAGGGGCAAAGTGCAACAGTGATTACAGTACAGCACAAAACATAAGTACTGTACACCGCGCATTACAAACCCACACATAGGCAAGACAGACAGACTTACCCCTACTGTACAGACCACCAGGGGCAATTTGGAGACAGTAATTAATCTAAACAGCATGTCTTTGATTGGCAGGCAGAACTCAGCAGAAACCCACGCATGCAACAGAAGACATACACATTCCCCCCAGAGAGAGACTGAGTGAAACACTGGGCTGTGGCATTGTTCAGCAACATTTTCACTACATAACAGAACAGCATTTAAAGATGCACTGACTCATATCTGCGAGAAGCATATCCTCTCCTTGCTTGTTTGTACAAATACATTAATAAAACATGGCCTAGTGAATCATTGTCATCGAAATTCACCACATTCTCACAACCATTTCAATGTCTGTTTAGCTGGGATAATAATAATAATTATTATTATTATTGTTGTTGTTATTATTATTATTATTGCTATTGCTATTTCTTTGATAACAGCTCGAATCGTTAACTTCACTGTGTTAGCTCATTCCGCTTAGAAAGCGTTGATAATCATTTTGACAGCTGTCAGCAGGTGGTGTTTGCCTACGCCTGGTATTACTCTGCTGAAGCAGTGCTTATTTGCTGTCACATATCTTCACCACAAGAAGGCAAAATAAACCAGCAATTATTCATTATCTACTTGGCTGCCTGTAAGACTTTTCTCAAAATAGACTCTGACGAAAAGAATTTCTTTTATACTCTTTCCTTTACCCTGCCAGTCCCCTGCCTCCGTTACCATCTGGAATTAGATTTTTTGTTCTCTGGACAGAGGTACAACTATGTATGTAGGAAGGCTGTCCAGCTTGTCTGTTACTGCAGATTAGGGTGGACTTACATGGACATTCTGAAATGCCATAATTCTTTCCTTGGAGTGACGCTCAGCCCAGCTTTCAGAAGTTTATGTCGTACTTGGTTGTCGATGCCTTATCTGCTACAGACTCGAATAGAACCACCCTCCACCCTGTCAAAATTCCGCTGCAATGTTCTGAGGTTCTCTTTGGCGTTGGACAATGCTGCTGCCAGTCGCAACAGGAGAACGTGCAGTACAGAGAGCAATATTAGTAAGCAAGGACTTTTGTCTTTAACGTTGCTTGAGCAGAAAGATCTCTGGCTCTCCTCATGTGCATACAATATTGTTTCAAAGCAAATCATGCAAAAGCAAGAAAGTGTAAGACATGATATACATTCATTGACCTTGGGTCTGACCATTGGGAAGGTTAAGTATATATACAAACCGGTACAAAGGGAGGAAATCTAGCAGCCTGTTCAGGGTTCATGGAAAAATACCTACTTGTTCAAGGTCTATATATTCTTACATATAGATATGAGGCCAATGTTTTTCCACAGAAACTGATTACTCTGCTGCAGACTAGCATGTCTCAGGCAAGAAAAAGGTGAAGTTCCACTTAGCAGCTGCAAGACAAATGGGTTTATTAAACTATTAACTTATTAACAAACTGAACACATGAGGGGAAACAAAACCAAAGAAGAACACGAGGGATCAAACCAGGAAAAAAAAAAGATACAGAGCTATAATTAAGAAACTAATGAACATAACTAACCAGGACGAACTACAAGAAACCAAAAGGGAACAAGAACAGACAAGGGAACAGCGTGACCAACAAACAGTAATATAGCAGAATGACTGACTAGAGAAGAGAACAGGAGAAGGTATTTATAAACACACACAAAGCTAACCAGACATGATGCAAAAGAGCAGCGATTTATTAACCAAGTTAACCAATCAATGAAAACACAGGACAATGAGCAACAGGAGGAAACAGAAACACTTAATTAACATGGAAACTAGGAAACAGGGAACACAGCAACTAAGAAAGATAACAGACTGTGTGTGAGTGTGCCCTGCGATGGGCTGGTGCCCCATCTTGGGTTGTTACCTGCCTCGTGCCAATAGCTTCCTGACCCGCCGCCCTTCCCCAGTGTTAATGCCCCATTGAGAAGAACACTCACCATCTCTGCTTGCATGTGTGATTGGATGTAATTCCGCATGCTACTATTTTGATTGTTATTCAAATTGCTAATTCAGCGGTTTCAACAGTAAATGTTTGTGGTCTTCCTGGAGTATAAGTATAAGTAAAAAGCTGTTTCTTGAGTTCATCTTTTGATTTGCAAATTATCAACCAAATGGATAAACAAGTAGAAATTTCCGCGTAATCAGCTGAAAATACATGCACATTATGGAAGAAAGTCTCCTTTTATACATTAACTTTCAGATAAAATTACTTTTTTGATTAGTATCCTTATGCGGTTATAGCAGAGTATTATCTAGTAACTAGAAAAGATGTAGTTGGAATGACAACAATGAATTCTCCGTAGTAATCCTTACTCCTCTTTCACCCTCCAACCTCTAAAATTTCTATAATTAATAGATGAATCAATTGGTAGTGTGAAATCCAGTATATGTGTCTTTACCAGAATACTCTGACTCCTATCCATGACATGTAACTCTAAAACTTCAGCTATTCAATTATTGCTCAAAGCCAATCTACACAGTCTTTCCCCGCTAATTGGGTGGTCTACTCGGTTTCTTTGTGTGTGTGCCTTAATGTTCATATCTTAAAATATGACTTATTTTACTTATATGTCTAAATATTTAATTTATTTCTAATTTACACTCTGACAAATATTTTCTGTGACATAATAGTAAGAACTTTGACAGACTAGTAAACAAACAAAAAAAAGTATATTAGCATTTCAACTTTGCAAATAAACATGTAGTTATTATTGTAACACTTGACAAATTAAGATGAGCAGACAAGAAGCTGACAAAAACTGAAAATGATGTAATCCCTGAACAGCCCCATTTAATTCCAACTCCTCCCTTACCCCACAATCTTGAACTCTGGCCCCCCCTGCAGGAAGGGTGAGGGGTTGCACACAATAAATTTCACCGAACAAAAATTCTGCAGTAAACTGAAAATATTACCGTACATCTACCTCTCCAATAGTCTCTTTATTAAAGCTTTGTGGAACTTGTTCTAATGTAACCAGATTCACCAGGTCTGCACCTGTTTTTCCATGTGCCACCACTGATTAAGATTTGGGTTATGTGACATGATTCAATTCCCCCACAATAAATTTGCCAAGTGAGGAGGGGGTTTGCTCATGATAAATTTTGCCAAACAAAAATACCACAGTATAAAGAAAATATTACCATAATACCGCCCAAGCCAACCATACACATTCTCCCTATCAATCCAAAAAACTTCAATTAAATCTCCCCACGATAAATTCCTCCGAGTTTCTCCAAGTTCCTCACAGCTACCAATAAAATTTGCTGAGCAAAGGGGCTGGTGACAAAACAGGTATGCAAAAGTTTATTTTAGAATTCAGAAGATCATCTCGCACCCAGTTTGACAACCACTAACCTGTACAATATTCGGGGAAGTACAAACCGGATTCCAAAAAAGTTGGGACACTATACAAATTGTGAATAAAAACTGAATGCAATGATGTGGAGAT
>JAODKE010000002.1:1684623-1696139 GCA_026779605.1 Mormyrus hasselquistii
CAGGAATCATTCTTGTGGCCCTACGCTGCACCTTTTCTAAGGCCGCAATGTCCTTTTTAAGATATGGCGACCAAACCGGCACACAATATTCTAGGTGAGGTCTCACCAAGGAATTGTATAATCTTAGCATCACCTCCCTTGACGTGGGCAATGACAGTGAGACCTGGAGTGGCGTAATTGGGAGGAACGCCCCCCCTGATCTGAACCCGAGCTGTGTTTTGTTACTGGACTTCTGTGCTCATCACGGATTGTCCATAATGAACACCATGTTCAAGCATAGTGGTGTACATATGTGCACTTAACAAAAGGACACCATAGGCCGCAGTTTGATGATCGACTTTGTGGTCGTGTCGCCAGACTTGTGGCCGCATATATTACACACTCGAGTGAAGAGAGGGGCGGAGCTATCAACTGATCACCACCTGGTGGTGGGTTGGCTCCGCTGGTGGAGGAGGAAGCTAGTCAAGCCTGGCAGGCTCAAACATATAGTGAGGGTCTGCTGAGAATGTCTGGCGGAATCCCCTGTTAGAAGGAGCTTCAACTTCTCCCATGTGGCAGGGGAGGCGGGGGACATTGAGTCTGAATGGGCCATGTTCTGCGCCTTCATTGTGGAGGCGGCTGGTACACTGGTAGTGTGGGATGCCATCACAGGTATTGGCGGGCCAAGTGAAATGCGGCCTTGGTGGTCGCTGAGGCAAGAACTCGGATGTGGGAAGAGTTTGGCGAGGTCAGGCAGAAGGACTTCCGGATGGCTTTGAGGAGATTCTGGTCACCATCTGGCAGCTCAGGGCAGGAAAGCTATGCAGCATCAACACTGTTTATTGTGGGGATGGGGCCCTGCTGACCTCAACACAGGACGTTTTGGGTCGGTGGAAGGAATACTTCGAAGACCTCCTCAAACCCACTGACATGCCTTCCAATGAGGAAGCAGGTCTTAGAGGGTGCATAGACGTTTGCCCTGCCAGTCTACATGTGATTTGTGGACTTGGAGAAGGCATTCGACTGTGTCCCTCAGGGTGTCCTGTGGGGAGTGCTCCGGGAGTATGGGGTGCCGGGCTTCCTTATAAGGGCTGTTAGGTCCCTGTATGACAGGCGTCAGAGCTTGGTCGGCATGGTCGGCAGTGAGTCAAACTCGTTTCTGGTGAGGGTTGGACTCTGTCAAGGCTGCTCTTTGTCACCGATTCTGTTCATAGCTTTTATGGACAGAATTTCTAGGTGCAGCCAGGGAGTTGAGGGTGTCTGGTTTGGTGACCTTAGGATTAGGTTTAAATATCTCAGGGTCTTGTTCACAAGTGAGGGAAGGATAGAATGGGAGCTCGAATAGCGGATTGGTGCGGTGTCAGAAGTGATTCAGGTACTGCAGTAGTCTGTCATGGTGAAGAAAGAGCTGAACTAAAAGGCAAAGCTCTCAATTTACCAGTAAATCTACGTTCCTACCCTAACCTATGGTCATGACCTATGGGTAGTGACTGAAAGAATGAGCTCGCAAGTACAAGCGGCTAAAATGAGTTTCCTCCACAGGGTGGCTGGGCTCTCCCGTAGAGATAAGGTGAGGAGCTTAGTCATTTGGGAGGGACTCCCGAGTAGAGCCACTTTTCCTCCACATTGAGAGGAGCCAGATGAGGTGGCTCGGGCATCAGCTTAGGATGCCTCCTGGACGCCTTCCTGGTGAGGTGTTCCGGGCATGTCCCACTGGGAGGAGGCCCCGGGGAAGACCCAGGGCACGCTGGAGAGACTATGTCGCTCAGCTGACCTGGGAATGCCTCGGGATTCCCCCAGATGAGCTGGATGAAGTGTCTGGGAAGAGAGAAGTCTGGGTTTCCCTGCTTAGACTGCTGCCCCCGCAACCCAACTTCAGATAAGCGGTGGATGATGGATGGATGGATGTACTGGGAGTTTTTACAACAGTTTTCCAACTCTGTGTCCCTTTTTCTCACTATTTTAATAGGTTCACAAAACAAAAACTTGGAGGTTAATTGTCGAAATGTGCAGGGTTGGTCAACTCTATAGGTGACACAGGCATTCATTTAGGGTGGTGACTTTTGAGGGGATGTTGACCTACCAGCCAATTTCACTTTGCCTCAGAAAGGGGGGGGGGGGGGCAATGATGTGTGCCACATCAACTAGGTCTGTCACTGCAAAGGACCAAACTTGCAAAAGACTGCAAAGGAAATCCATCCATCAAACCCATTAAGGGCGATAACAGTATTTACGTTAGATCTGAATATTCGACATTAAATGTAATATTAAATACTTTCATTCAGAATTCCAATTCTGCACTGCATCCGTAGAATAGCTGTGCATATTTGACAACTAAAATTCCAGAGACATCACCCCACACATGTATGGTAGTTGTCATATTTTCTCATGGAATAAGAAAGTAGTCTTAAAAAATGAAATGTCTTGTTTATGTTTCAAACTATACCTAAAATTTCTTAAATCAGCAATGGGGCTTAGTACTTGAAACATGTAATGGGTAAAATTTTTGAGCACAATTCAGCCTGGAGAGGAACGAAAGTCCTGTGAGATGCATCACATCAAAAGACCGCACCTGCTAGGATATCTTCAAAGTGTTATGTAATTGTACATATTTCTCTCAGATTTCAGACAGAAACACCGGCAGGATTCCTGCCCACCACACCATCACTGTCTGCCAAGTAACAGGACTGAAATCAGAGAAAGGTGAACTGAGCGTCATTACTTTGAAATCAGAACAAAACATTGCACCGTCCTCCATTTTTGGAGAACATCCACTGACTCCATCTATTTATCTTGAAGAACTATTGTGGGATCTAAGTGGGATTTTTATATAACTCCTCTAATTAGGTTTATATTCATATTTTCTAACATCCCTTCATCTGTGTCTGGTCCTGTCTTTTGTTTCTTATTTAATGTCACCCGCAACATTTAAGCCACGGGACAGGGGGAATTAATTCTAAATGCATTCAGGACGGCCATCTTGGTTTGGGATCAGTCTGATAGTGGTGTGCAGGTGCCACTGTAATCTGAGCAGGAACTTACAGAAGGGGACGCCTAACTTCACCATTTACCTTATTTCAACAATCACAAAACTCGGTCGCAAATTTACGTAATTAAACTTGATCCATCCGCCAGTCTCCCAGCTGATTTTTCTTTTCAGGGTGACAGGGGAGTATGGAGCCCATCCCTGGCAGCACAAGGCACTGGGCTGGAAGGCACCCTGGATGGGATGCCAGTCCATCACTGGAAATATGCATGCCCTCACTGTGGGACATTTCAAGGTGCTAATCAGAATAATGGTATGTTTTTACGCCGCGTGAGGAAACATGCAAATTCCATAGGTACAGAGAGAAGCTGGAACTTGAACTTTCACCCTGAGATATAACGCGGCAGTGGTAATCCCTAAGCAGTTTTACTTACTCAAGTTTCCTTTTGCTTTTTTAGCAAATGTTCTGTTTCAGAGTGACTTACAAGTGATGGATAAAAAGCGGGATCAGTCAGTGTCTCTGGAGCAGTTAGGGTGAAGGGTCTTGCTGCAGGTCTCAATGCTGACATCACTCTGCCAGTCAGGGGATGTGACCTAACGACCTTCTGATCACAGATCCTAACCCACAGGGCTATGCATGAAAATGACCCCTGCCAAGTGCAATAAAATATTCATCATCAACAGTCAGTGGTGTAGGTTTAGTTTCAACATTGGTAGGGACCAGATCAGCCCTGAAGCTCCCGTCCCCCTAAACACACATGGTACTCACATCAAATTGGAATGGTAGGACATGTCCCTACCATCCATGTCCAAATCTATGCCCTTGCCAATATTGCAAATACTTAATAATAATTTTAGAAATACGTGATACAGAAGCTCTGGGAAAAATCAATGCCTGTCAATACATAAAAATACAGCCTTGAGCTGTATGCCTGAGCCCGTAAGGCATCTTTAATTAGCAAAACCACCATTACTGTTACAATCATTTATAATGGTCCTACAAGAAAGAGAAAGACAGTCTTTTTGAGAATTAGTAAAATATGACAATCATCTAAGAGCCATTCTCCTTGCAAATACCGATGTATTGTAAAATCAAGCAGCCTTTTCCAGCCCAAACAGAGCACAACACTAAGAAACAAACTAGATGGGATACTGGTCCATGGCAGGGCTCAAACAGGAACACAGTACAAGCGATATAGAGGCACCAGTTAGCCTAATTCATGTCTCTGGACTGCTGGAAGAAGCTAAAATAGCTGATGGAAACCTCCACAACACTTGGAGAACATGCGCACACAAAACATCACGCAGGAGCAGGAAACAAACCCCAGCAATGGAGGTATGAGACAACAGCGCTACCCTCTCACCATGGCACCAAGCTACCAGCTGTGCAATGCGTCATGTAACACCAGTGACAACCATCCCCAAGTTAATGTGATGAGCTGGCCGGACTTGACCACATCCCTGTGCCTAGTGACTCAGATTATCATAACTGCATCCCTTAAACTAGTGACTCAGATTCACGCTTAAAGATAGCAGTTCCCGCTGTATAGTCCTACTTTTTCAGCATTGCTTTTGTTATACATATAAAACATAGAAAATAGGATAATAAACAATTCACAGTAAACAGTGAATGTGTGATTTACTGTATTGATGTGTAAATTAGGTAATTATAATTAGATATGAATACATGCAACACAGTCATGGATGAAATTATCAGCACCCCTGGAATTTTTCCAGAAAATCCACCATTTCTTCCAGAAAATTGTTGCAATTAGAAACGTTTTGGTAAACACATGTTCATGTCCTTTATGTGCATTGGATCAACACAAAAAAACAGAGAAAAAAAGCCAAATTTGACATCATTTCACACAGAACTCCAGAAATGGGCCAGACAAAATTGTGGGTAAATCGTTTTATTTCAAGCATATGATGCTCATTTGAACTCACCTGTGGCAAGAAACAGGTGCTGGCGATATAGCAATCACACCTGAAGCTAGTTAGAATGGAGAAAAGTTGACACAACCTTTCTGTTGTGTGTCTGTGTGTGTCACACTAAGCATGGAGAACAGCAAGAAGAGCAGAGAATTGTCTGAGGACTCGAGAACAAAAATTGTGGAAAAATATCAACAATCTCAAGGCTACGAGTCCATCTCCAGAGATCTTCATGTTCCTTTGTCCACTGTGCGCAACATAATCAAGACATTCACAACACATGGCACTGTAGCTACATCTCCCTGGACATGGACGGAAGAAACAAAATTGATACAAGATTGCAGCGAGGGATAGTCCAAATGGTGGATAAACAGCCCCAATCAACTACTAAATAAATTCAGTAGCATTTATAAATGCATTATGTAGCCTGTTACGAAAATGATGTACACTTCAATAATGTATTTTGTAGCTATTTAAATAACATAATTATAACTCAAACCTGCATAACAATAATAAATAATAAAGCATAATAAAGCTTATTACCAATATTGCACAAGGACACACTGCATATAGCACTCACTTCCAACCAAATGGAACCTTAAGCACACAGCTGCATTAGACAAACCTATATAAAACCAAAAGACAAAACACACATTATGCAGAACTTGGTCAGAATACCGTACCTGAAAACAACCCTAGCTGTTGATTCTTGGTAGTATCCCACCATTTTCTATCCAGTTTTCCTGGTGAGGATCAGGAGGGGCTTGGAGTAAAACTGATGCAGCATAATGCTGAGTTATACCCTGGTCAGAAGGTCAGGCCATTGTAAGGCGTCATACACACACATTTCGAGATGCCTAAGTAATTTACTGCATGTCTTTGGACAGCAGGAGGAAATCTGTGAAACAGTGAAAGAGTAACTTGGAACTTGGAAATGTTTGTGTGTGTGTGTGTGTCTGTGTGTGTGCTTGTGGAACAAGCAGTATACAAGGTGAATGAGTGAATGAACGAACAAACAAACAAAAACTTCAAAGACATCTTTTAACAAATTTTCAGCACAGTATATTAGATTTACATTTCATTATTCTTTAATTAGGCTTAATTTCACATATAATGTGACCTTCTTGATATGTTACCTTTTTTCCCTGTGGTACAAAATCACAGAATGTTTGTTTTATTGTGTTGTTTCTTGATTGTGTTTCATTTTGAATTTGGCTCACTTAACAGATATGGTCAATTTTTGATAGTCACAATAGGTGACAATGTAGAGAATCTCGTTTGTAATAGTGACAGTGCACAAATGTCATAAACCGCAACTACTACAAAATATTTATTCTTTCTTTGTACCCAAAAACAAATATTTAATTTCTAGCATACAAGTTATCATTTAACATAAAGTACCAATAGCCATTTGAAAAGTATCTGCTTCTCAGGTAAAGATGGCCTTTTGCAATCTCATCTCAACGCCTTTTGCATTTTTATAACTGCCAAAATATTTTACTTGTTATCTGGTGCAAAGTGATTCAGCAGGAAAATGATTGGAAACGGTGAACAAAATCATAAGTATTTTCTGCAAAGAGCTAAAGGAAAATTTATTTGAAAAGAACACTGTCATTGAGCATTTAACCAATCATTCATCAACTTTAAAGTAAAAACATTTGTTTTTTTTAATTTCTGTTGTGATTTTCAATTGTGTGTTCTTTATTAATGACACATGGTGAATAAACCATATAACTGTGTGATTCAGGGTGAAAACAAACCATGAAAAACTGCATCGTGGTGAATAGGTTAAAAAGAATTAGGCAGTGCAGCCTGAATTCATTCAAATAAATGGATAGGCACTATGTGATAAGTCCTGACTTCCATGATAAATAAAACACAAATGCTGCATTCATTTGGATTTTTTTATGTGACAGACAAGAACATAAACAAATGCTGTTTTGTTCACAAGATTACTTCTGCTATGTTGTTGTTAGTAATGGCGGGCGATGGTTTGCTCTTGAATCCATCGGTGCCAAGTCTTGAGGTGTCCATGAACAGCATCCGAGGCGTGCATAAAGCTAACAGGATCCTTTTGTACTCCTGGCGGAAGTTCTGGTTCAGGAGCCCATAGATGACAGCGTTGAGGCAGCTGTTGAAGTAAGCCATAAAGTAACTGGAAACAAAGAGCCACTCTGGGATGTTTGGGCCCACTTTTGCAGGGTTGATCGCAACAGCCAATCCAATAAAGTTCAGCGGCGCCCAGCAAACGGCAAAAAGTATGAACACAACAAACATAGTCAGGAAGTTGCGCAGGTCGCTCGACGTTATCTTCTGCTTGTAGTCCGGCCTTACCCGATGTTTCACCTGGATGACTAGCACCCAGATCCTCAGATAGCAGAAGGAAACCACCAGGAGAGGTATCAGGAAATGAACAACCACCACCGAGATGGTGTAGTAAGAGCTGACCGTCTGGGCGAAGGTGCAGGAATACACCCGGGGATCGTACTGCAGGGACCCAACGAAGAAATTGGGGATGGTGGCGATGGCAGTGAGGAGCCACGTCAGACACAGGTACCAGAAAGTGTTCTTGAGGCTGTAGAGCCGGTCGTACTGCAGGCTGTGGCAGATGTAGCAGTAGCGGTTGATGGCGATGGCGGTGATGTTGAAGATGGAGCCAATCACGCTCAGACCCATGATGAAGCCGCTGACCTGACAGTGCATGTACCCCATAGTCCAGTCATTGTGGAAGATGGCCAGAAGAACCAGGGGATATGGGTACACTGCTACTACCAGGTCTGCTACGGACAAGCTGACCACAAAGATGTTTCCTGCAGGAAAAGAAAGGGAAATATTAGCTCGCTATTGTGGATCTTCAAATGTGTGTCTTGTAAGAGGCATGTGAAAACCAAAGGATTCCTATGAACCTGTACTCATACAAAAGGCAAATAAAAGTATCTTCTCAGAGTTATTTAACCTGCATTTGGTTTTGTAGCGTTAAGACCATTAAATGAATTGCAATGACTGTCAGTTCTCAAACAGGTTTAAAAATAGCATTTGTTTGCATGGCTTGCATAGATGTTGCATGATGATCAGTAACTGAATGGCTATGCTGAAGCTGAAGCTGAAACTGACCTTGCAGTGTGATGGCTCAGCAAGTTAGGCCTTTGTGCTCAAGGTTGCCAGCTTTGGTCAGCAGGCTGGTATGAAATTTTCAATTCAAGACACATCTGCACGTGCATTTACACGTGTGTAACACTTTTATTACTTTGTAAATACTGTAGTTTGTAGGGTTCGCAAACTCCCACAACGGTTTTGATGTAGCTAATGTCAGAGTTATAATGGAATGATATAGATTTGCGGTAAGATTTCTTGCGCCAGCAGGAGAGTCTGAAAGTGTGTCATGTGACAGCTGGCAAACCTGACATCACTGTCACTGTGCCTGTGCCCTTAACTCTCCCAAAGTACTTCTGGAGCACCAGACCAATGACTTACTCTGCTCTCAGAGCCCAGGCTTTGTTCTCACCTAGATGCGTGCGTCGGTCTCAAAAGACAGCAAGACGGGATATGTGAAAAGCAAAGAATTCCAATGTGATATGTGATATAAAAGAATGCAGATAAACTGTATTTAGTAGAACAGTGCCAATTCCCACAGCAGGGCTAGAGATTAGTCCATGCTATCGCTTTCATCATAATCATTAAGCTGACGGAGATGATAAGAACATGCGGGTTACACTTCATGCAGAGCAAATAAAGTACATTTCAGAAAAGAGTGATTATCCCTTCAGATGCTCAAATCCTGGTAACTGTAATTATTTGGAAAATATGGTGGAGGTGCAATTGCATAGGTGTTATGTACACACCCCAGTGGCTTATGTATCATCTTGACTTGCAGTTTTAAAAGCATTTTTCAATAAGAAAAATACAATTCTACAGTACATTCTGCATTTAAGTCCCCCTTTGCCGTTTACCTGATGGGTTGATAGATAAGTTATATTCCTCTATAAATCATGGATAAATGGCAATAATTTGCATTGAATTCCAGATTATCGTAGATGAAGTAGACCAGCAGACCACTAATCAGATGTCTCTCCATCTCCTACTTCAGCCATAACTGTGCCCTCGCTTCTAGCAGTGTTGATGTTTAATAACGCACATAACACCTTCTCCAGTGTTACTGACAGCTTATGTAACTTTAAAAAGAAAACAATACATTAGACATTGTCTTTTGCCACTTGAAATGTTGAAATTTTGTGGTTCCTGTGCAGTTTGCTGCTTTCCATCTACAATGAGCAGACGGACCAAGCAATGCAGCGTCTAATGAGTAACCGACATGCTCGTCAAAAACAGACATTTGTAAATAACAAACACCTTCACTAGCTGCGCCGTCATGTGGATCTACTGTGTGGTCACGGAGTTTGGCTAAAAGATCACAAAATACTACATTTGAGGGATTTTAGCCCAGGTGCGGGAAATTCTCAAGGGTCACAGTCCTGCAGGTTTGGTTTAGTGTTGCTATGGTGGCTAAGATGATCTGCCCTCTGGATAATGTCTTCGGCAAAGCTATTAAAAGCTGTGGCCCAGTACAATAAAAACCAATACATCCCATGGCCTTCAAGGATGTGAAATTTATACTCAGACTGGAAACTCAATATAGCTTCAACCATAATGAAGAAATGTGAAAACAGCATTTATAACAGCTGGACTGATAGGCAGCTGGTTGCAATTTGCTTTGGACTTCAATTACAGCATGATGACAGATTTTTTTAACAGAATTGTATGGTACGAATAGCGTCCAAATATACATTACTCATAAGTACTCAGGTACTTATGAATGGCAACACATATCACAACATAAAATGAAATAAAATAAATGATCTAAAATTAAACTGCAGAATTTGAGTTTGACAAAGTAATTGTCATTGTTGACACATCACAATGAAACTTGTCCCCTGCATTTAACCCATATGTGACATGGCAGGGGGCGCTAATTCAGTGCCTGGGGAGCAGTGCAAGGGGGCAGTACCTTTCTCAGGGAACCGCAGCGGTACTTAAATAGTCAGGAATTCAAACCAGCAACCTTTCCTTAACCAAAGCACACTTCCTTATCCATCAGGCCACCAATGCTAGCAGGTAATAAAGTGTAGTTCAAAATGCATCAATATGTCCATCCACCCAAGAGTGCATGAAGATGCGATGAGGATTATATATGAGGATTACATGTACAGTACTGCACATCTGTTTTGAATGAGTGGAGGTAGGAGTTACAGAGATCACTGCTACTGGATATCAATGTTTTTAGATGTACTTCCCATTGAAAGTGTAGCTGGACTATGACAGCTAAATTAAATAAAAATTAAATTTGTCATTTTTATTCTTCAGGGAAAACGGAGAAAGATTTTATTGTATTGATACTATTTATCAGTAAATATTTGTTACATTTTTGTAACAATATTTGTTACTTCTATGCACTTTATATATATTAGCTAGTGGTTAAAATACCTTAATTCTCCTCCAGATGTGTGCATGGGGGTTACTAAGGGATAATGAAGTCTATAAATTGTACTTTGTTGTCATGAAACCAGGGTTATGTAAGCACATAATCAGGGTTATGTAAGGTACGTGATGTTCCCTTTCATTTAAAACTTCGTTTTGCTGTACCAAACTGTACCAGACTGGGACAATAAGTTTCAGCCATTTTCAGCATGTTAGATTAATTACTGTGACTTGAAAGCAATACAGAAAGATCACATTGCCCTATGGCCATAGATGGACACTAAAACAGAAGGTGGCATGTACCTGCTGACGCTTTCAGAGCTCAAAGCAGACTGATCACATGATTAAAATAAGCATTATAAACAGATCAGATACTCAAGGAGCAAAACGCAAGAGAGGGCTTGCATACTAATTATTTTTGCAGACACACACAAATATCAGTAACAAACAAAAAGTAAACAAAAACTGGCGATGGCATAATGGCTAGTTTTTTTCCGTATTTAGCCTACAAAACAACATCTAACGCTGTCATCATCTCCAAAGCACCGATGCTGCGAAACACACAATGACTGAGCCACTGATCCAGGCATCGCCATGTTCCCCGCAGTCTCACGGGTGAAGAAACTGGATCAGTCATGACATGTTCAGATCATTGTCATTTCTTATACATGTCATGCCTTATAGATGCCCCTTGGTGGCCTCTGTCCTTAACATACATGTGGCCATGTTGTTAAACCTAAAGCCGTCCATACAGTTTGCATGTTTGGTATTTGCCATGCAACTGCATTAGAGACCCAATCTGGATATTGACACAATCTGGATATTGATGGTCCTTCCAAATTCCTTTTTATCTCCAATCAATATCTGGCCTCTGTTGCTTTACTCACTCTGCTGATATTTATACAGCAGGGATGTGGAGAATATGCATTTTTACGAACCCCTCCTTTAATTTGGTAATTGTTGTCACATTCTTATTTAGTATTCTATTCATTTGGTAGCTCAAGGTTAAGATGCATGCAGCAAGTTAAGCCTGTTGCTATTTCATTTGATAACTTAAAAATTAAATATTTTTAATGGATTTAAAATGGTTATATATATATATATATATATATATTTAAATTTATTAAAATCTATTAACTGAACA
>JAODKE010000002.1:1696999-1712649 GCA_026779605.1 Mormyrus hasselquistii
CAAGGTAGCAGCCATACAAAATATAAACATATACATGACAATAAAACAATAAAACAGAAGAACAATTGTTTATACACAGTGGCTTCTCAAGCAAAACATTGACACTCCTCAGTCACTGTATTATTTATGATGATTGTGACGGTCATGGAGTGTCCGATGTTTGGGCATAAAAAGGTTACCATTTGTGGGGTGACTGTTCTGGTTTTTGGGACTGGCAGCATCGGTCCGGCAGCAAAAGGGTGCCGTTAGAGAACGAAGCCTTATTATTTGGTTCCGGGCCTAATTGGCCTAGTCCATGTTGGTTATGGCCAGGGGGATGACAGGAGTGGCCTTGATCAAACCATCCCTGGATGATGTCTTTTCCAAATGTCCCCACAGTGTTATCCCTCCCGCACACAAACATACATATATATAAACATTTCAACTGACTACTTTAAAATGCTTCTTTTCACATACAGGATCCCAGGCAGAATCCCTGAGAAACTCACCTGATTAAATACTCCATGGGAGGAGGTCCCCAAATTCTCTAAAAGATTTTGACCCCCTGTTGCAGCAAGTCTTTGTTTCTGGAACCAATAATGGCTTCTTTTCCCCTCCTCAAAATATGTCAAGGAAAGGGCACCCTCTGCTGGTTGACCTTTATCCAACAGAGAGTAATGCAGTCATATATTTTTATATTTTTACATGTGATACAGGGTGGGCATGGTGGTTAACACTGCTGCCTCGCAGTAAGCAGGGCCTGGGTTTGATCCCTGGTTCTTTCTGTGTGGTTCACACGCTCTCCACATGTTTGTGTGGGTGTTTGCCGGGGGCTCTGGTTTCCTCCCACCCTCCAAAAGCATGTAGAATAGGCTGATTGGTGTAACCAATTTGGCCCTGTGTGTGTGTGTGTGTGTGTGTGTGTGTGTGTGTGTGTGTGTGTGTGTGCCCGCCCTGCAGTGTGTTGGCAACTGCCCAGTGTTGGTTCCCACCAACACCCATTATTGCAGGGATAAGCTCCTGTCCCCCCCCCCCCCCCAACCCCAGCTGGGATTGAGCAGTTTCAGAAAATGGATGGATGTATCACAGTGGACTGTATTCTGCCTTAAGTATGTGACTCTCCCTTTACATGCTGAGGATACAATGGCAGATCTAGGATGATGCATACTTTTTAATACATACTTTTAAGTGTGCAGTACTTGTACTTATTAAACCAGTGATGCTGTCTGTTGGAAAATAGCTATTGATTGCTTTGGGGATCAGATGACATCTTTGCCAGCGGTGTATATTGCTACAGTATGTATACCTGTTACTGGTTCTGCTCTTGATATGCAGGTTGCCCGAGTGCAGGTGGCAGAGGTTTTCAGCATACAGTCTCACACACATCCCTTTAACATCCCCTCAAGTTTTTGCCTCTCGGGAGAAAAGCTGACATTTTTGCTGCCCTGGCCACACGCTAGTCAGCATCTCTTTTGCTGAACGAGTCAACTGTTTCCTTCAAAGATATGAGGTGCAAGAACTACAAGAATGTCACCAAAGTGTCAAAATGCTGCTGGGCACCTAAGAGCTTTGTAGCAGGTCAAGAAAGCAGTAGTGAGTGTGGGGTAGAATTTAAGAGTATATGTAACTATCCAACACAGCTAGTTCAGTAAAAAAAAATAGCTAGCATTTATAATTCTTACTAGCCCATAATGTACAATGCAATTTTCAACCATAAAGAGCAACCAAAGACTATGATATCTTAGAATAATAAATTATCACGTAAAAATGTTATTTTCAGTATACCATTTATTAATTCCTATAAACAATTTACTCATTCAGAGCAGCACGTGGTAACATGGTTGGTACATAGCCAATCCCTACCAGTCATCCAGCTATACAAAAATGATTTATTTATTTTTTGTCAGTGGGCTAGTATTCAGTTCGCTTTCAATCCCCTTAGGCGAACGGGTGCACTTAATTTCCAGCCCTCAGTGAATGGACAATAAATGCTATTGTGTGATGATGCAACCTCTTTTAACACTGTGGTATGCTGGACAGATTCTTTCTCTGTGTTTGGACTCCACTTTAGTGAGGAACAAAAGTCTGTTGAATCCATTTGCTTATTACTCCACTAAATCTAGACAAATAGTATCCTGTCCAGGGGCTAAGCTAGCCTATTGCCGTGTGATGCTCTGTGATAGACTCCAAGACTCTCCAGGGGGTTTGAAGTTGGATGAATGGATGGATACAAGCAATGCCTTACTGGGATTCACCTCACAAAAGTATGTACTGGTACAGCTCATTGCCTCACCCACCAGAACCCTCCAGAAATGGCTGTCTACCTGCCACAGCCAGGTGTTACGTAGGTGTCCTCTTGGCCTGGTCCAGCTGCTTAGGTATTCAACAATGAGGATCCTGCGAGCCGGAAAGCCCCCATGGAATTGTGCCACATGGCTGTAGTGTTGTATCTGAAGCTCCGCCACAATGCAGTCCAGTCTTCGTCTCAGCTCACTGGAGAGCGTCCATGTCTCACAGCCATACAGCAAGACAGGGAGCACCAAGACTTGGACCTTTGTCCTCTTGCAAAGGTATCGGGAACGTCACACACCCCTTTCCAGTGACCTCATGACCCCCCCCATGCTCTCCTAATCCATCTGCTGACCTCACAGGAAGAGTGACCAGACTCATGAACGTTTCTGCCAGGGTAAGTGAACCTCTCAATGTAGTCGACATTCCCTCCGCAGACAGACACACTGCTAATGGCTGTGCCTAAGGGGTCATTATAGGCCTGGATCTTGGTTTTAAGGCAGGACACTCACACGCCTAGAGACTAAGACTCCTTGCTCAGTCACTCAAGAACCCCAATCTGAGTTTCCATTGATGTTGCAATGATCACATCATCGTTGAAAAGTTAAGATCAGTGAATCTTTCTTCACCAACAAACTGCAACCCACGATCCTACCCAGCTATTCAGTAGGAGCAAGAACACCTCCAGAATCAACCAGGAAGAACACAGAGGTTCTGCCTTCACTCTGCATAGCATTCACAGTGCCAGTGTACAGGCTGGCAATGACATCTGGCAACTTTGGGGGGATCCCAGTCTCAGGATGTCCCACACAGCACTTCTACTAATTGAGTGCAATGTTTCAAGAAAAATAACAAGGACTGCAAAGAAACTCTGCTGATATTCACATTCGCATTCAATGAGAATCCTTAGTTCCAGGATGCGGTCGATGGTAGACTTCTTAGGTGCAAAACCAGACTGCTCCGGTCGCTGGAGGAGAGCAAGTGATCATAGATCCTGTTGAGCATGACCCTATCAAAGACCTTACCTTAGCACTGTGAGCAGTGTTATCCCCCTATAATGGTTGCAATCCAGGCTATCACCCTTCCCTTTCCAGATAAAGACAAGTCCCATTTTCAAAGAGATGGTTGGGATGACCCGTCTCCCAAATGGAAGCAAAGATTGCTTGCAATGCCAGGAGGACAACCTTACCACCAGCCTGGAGAAGGAGGACAGCCTTACCACCAGCCTGGAGAAGGAGGACAGCCTTACCACCAGCCTGGAGAAGGCGGACAGCCTTACCACCAGCCTGGAGAAGGAGGACAGCCTTACCACCAGCCTGGGGAAGGAGGACAGCCTTACCACCAGCCTGGGGAAGGAGGACAGCCTTACCACCAGCCTGGGGAAGGAGGACTGCCTTACCACCAGCCTGGAGAAGGAGGACAACCTTACCACCAGTCTGGAGAAGGAGGACAACTTCACCACCAGCCTGGAGAAGGTCACCTCAGATACCACAGATCCCTGCGGCCTTCCCTATCCTCACCAGTTTGCAATCTCATTGAGATTGGGTAGTTCACCACTAATCGAAGGATCAGCGTCATGAACTGCATACCCAGAAATGTCCAATGTCCTAGCTGGAGGGTCAGCTTTAAAAACTAGCTGAAAGGAGCTGGCCCAAAGGGTGACAACTGCAGTGTCATCTGTAAGGACCATTTAATCGCTTGCCTGATGGCTACTCTCCGGGGAACAGATCAGGATATGTGTAATGCTTTGATCCCACTTTTAGCAGGACGTGGGTTGCTAGACCATAGATGGTGTGTCTATAAAACTGTTTTAGGTTTAATATCACTTGACATCCAAATTGCTACTGGGGTTTTTGTATATTTTATATATTATTGTGTGCAATTATATGAGAAAACAATACCCATTTATAGCCTACCCACAGGGTTTTCATGTGCTAAAATTAAACTGTATTTTACAAAGGGTAGGTGCAGTTTAATGGCAGTGTCTTTCATGACATTTAAGTCATAAAAGATGATATATGAATTATACATCAGTTAAACTGTTCATGCACTCAGCCCAGGACAAAGATACTATAATTATCACAAACTGCTGTCAGAAACATGAACAGTTTCTGTTACACAGTGAAATGTGGACTGTGTTGTAGCATCATGTCTATAATTATCAATGATCCAAAGCTTCATAAAGAACCAGTAAGCAAACAGTCTTCAGGATTCTATTGGGCAAATTTGACAACTGTGAATAAAAATGCTGGCTTGTCTCTTCTGTCATATAGTTCATTTCCACTGCATAATAAGCATAAAGAAATCTGTCCATGTTGATTCAACTGGCTGAAAATCCAAACATACGGTATACTTACATATACACCGAAGAACCACAACATTACAACCACCTGCCTACTATGCTGTTGGTCCTCCGTGTGCCACCAAAACAGCTGTGACCCACCGAGGCATGGATTGAACAAGACCTCTGAAAGTGTCTTGTGGTATCTGCTGCCAAGATATCAGCAGCAGATCCTTAAAACCCCCTAAGTTGTGAGGCAGAGCTGGCGCGGATCAAACTCGTTTGTCCAGCACATCCCAGAGATGCTTGATAGGATTCAGATCTGGGGATTTTGGCGGCCAGGACAACACCATAAACTCTTTGTCATGATCCACAAACCATTCCTATTTGTCCAGCGTGGCAGGGATGCATTATACTGCTGACAGATGTTATTGCCATTGGGAAATACCGTCGCCACGAACGGGTGAACGTGGTCTGCAGTAATGTCACAACAGGTGCAGCATATTAACGTGTACCCTCCACACTAATGACCGGACTCCCAGCAGAACATTATCCAGAGCATCACACTCCTTCGTCTTCTTATTACAATGGATCCTGGTGTCATCTGATCCCCAGGGAAATGGCTCATGTGTATCTTCCTATCCACAAAGAAAACAGGACTCATCAGACCAGGCACTGCTACCACTGATCCACAGTCCAGTCCCAGTGATCGCATTTCCATCTTGCCAGTGATCCTGCCAGTGGGGAGGGATGAGCAAGCTCTACCCGGCTACACAGCACCATACACAGCAGAGTGTGATACACTGTGCGTTTTTCCATCACTTGTGGTACAGCAGCCTTTCTGTTGCTCTGTACCAGGCAGGACAGTGTCCATTGCCCCTGCGCATCAGTGAACCATGGGGACCCAACAGTCTGTCCCTCCTCCAGCCAATGCCGTGTCGATAGGTACATCAGTGCTACCTGGGAACACCCTACTACCCTTGCAGTTTTGTTCATTCATTTCTCTGGCATCCAACTTGTCACCTATGAAAACCGTTCATTCACTTAACACTTAATATATCCCAGATCTTGATTAGTGCCTTTGTTCTGAGATAATGACCCTTATTCACATCATCTGTGAGCGGTCATTATGTTTTGGCTCTTTGCTGTATATTTTTCTCTGTTAAACTGTGTTTCCCCGAAAATAACCCGCTAGCATGATTTTTCAGGATGATCGTAATATCAGCCCTACTCCAAAAATAAGCGGTAGTCACTGTCCCATGAATTGCACGGTAACTAGGATGAGATGCGATTATATGCACTGGAGCAGGCTACATGGACGGGAAGTGCTCATTTAAGGACAGCGCCATTGCTAGGCATGAGAGACTGGGACCACTGGTCCAAAGGGAAACTGAGATGCGAGATGTTCAGGGTGGAATCTGGGGCTTGGAGATTTACCATGATGTTCCAGAAGATGATGACATGACGACTATGTTTGAATAAATATATACACAGTAGATTTTTGTTCTTGAACAAATGTACTGTTAGATTGTTTACATGGAAAGATACAGATAGAAGATGACATGATGTCCGTATTTGAATAAATGTGGATTTTTGTTCATGAACACCGGTAAATGTACTGTAGTTTGTTGTATATGGGAAAATAAGACATCCCCTGAAATTAAGCCCTAGCGCGTCTTTTGGAGCAAAAATGAATGTAAGAGCCTGTCTTATTTTTGGGGAAACATGGTACCAGATGGTCTCATCACTGAAAGGTATAGAGAACATCAGCTAACTATGAAAAACATGCATTTATTGGATTAATATTCTGTTATATGTCAAATAAACATACTGGCAGGCAGAAATACAGGAAACATATACGGGTAAACTACAGAATTAACAATAAAAAATAATTTATATAGACTGCTGACAATAAACAATTTGTACTTTGTGTTTATTTGTATCTGATATCATGAGTTGATGCTAAAGGAGCCAATTGAAAGTTGCACGTTGAGTCTGTTGCCGTAAGCAAGTTAAGGCGTGATTAAATTACTGCAAAAATCCCACATGGACCATGAAGCCCAAGGGGACATAAGAAACCTTTAAGGCTCTGTCATGTTCAAGAAGTGGTGTTCGAACCTGTGCCTGAGCGAAGATAGCGGAGGTGTCACAAACGGGTATCTGTCCCTTGGAATGGTTTGAGGAAACAACAGGCTTTTTGTTGTGTGGTGGACACAATCCCCAATCACATAATCACAGTCTTCATCTAGGGTGCATCGTTGATAGGCCAAAGGCATTCTGTTCCTATTCCTGTTCCTAGTCATTTGACTGGATGAATTTATGAATTGTCCTCATATTGAAACATGGTTATTTAGAGACAAATTCCTTTACAGATAAGTTCTTTCACACATTCAGTACATTTTCATTTTATTGAACTGAGCACAACCAGCCCAGGACATGCATACAAACCTTTAAATCTATCAAGTTTGATGGAGGTTTATTTGTATTGTAGTGTCAATGCCTAGTATCCATGTCCGACAACAACAGCCCCTGCTGCATCATTCTGTAAATTGTACAATGTAGGTTTACATGTTATAGTTACAGTATCATGCTGCAATAAACTGAAAAACTGAACTTAATTGTGACCAATCAGGGAACCAAATGGCATATTTATAAGCAAATGTGAGAAGAAAATAGTAAAATATTATAGAAAATATAACCATAAAATATAGCACGATAAATATAGAATATAACAGAATTGTCCCACTGACAGTCTGCTATTCTTTGACTCTACTAACAGTAAAGTCATTTATCTTTTTTTTTTTTAAATTATAAACCATGGTTTATATCTTACCAGATAATAAATGTGATTTGTATATTTTAAGTGTACAAAACAATTTTCTAGATTATATAGCTGGAAATATGGAAAAAAAACATTGAACTATTATAGCCGGCCCCTTACCTACACTTCAGTGTAACACAACATTCCAGTTGTGCCTTTTATGCTGAATTACTATGACATATAGAGCTGTAACTGTGCATTACTGCATTATTCCAGCACCCTGTGTAGTAAATGGATCATGTAGAAGGGTTTTCTTTCATTTCATGAGTTCTGTTTCATTACCACACATGTAAATAATTACAAATTGCATTAAAACTCTTGAGTGAATGTCACGGATCCGGGCGGCTCGGGTGCAAACGCGGCATGGTGCAGGCAGAAACAAGGGCGGACGACCACTGGCGGCTCCAGGAACACGAAAACGGGGGTTTATTAAATAAAACAGAACACACTACAAAAACAAAACCAAAAGGGCCACGAGGGGTCAAAAACTAAAAAGGGATTAACAAAGACTAAACTTACAAATGGGGTTAAGACAGACTACAAACAGAATATTCAAAACCTAACAGACATCCAACTATCTTAAACAACCAGCAACAAACGATGAACCACTGGGGACTAAAACTCAGATAGGAACTTAAATACAAAAATGAACGAGAAAATGACAGGCAGGAGTGAACAGACAATTAACCAATAGGAAAAGGTGCAGGACAACGAGCAATCAGGAGAACACACAAGGGCAGGCACTAGAACGGGCAACAGGTGAAGCTAATAAACTCACAGAACCAAACAGGGAAACAGAAACTAACACTGGTGAAGACAGACAGGTATAAACACAAGCAGGGGCACAAGGGACAAAACCAAATATAAAATCAGACACAAGAACTAGAAAAACTCAAATGAAAAACAAGGGAGCAAAATACAAAAACAGAGGAGGTGGGATTCAAACACAGGACAGAGAGATACACAGACAACTGGCTGGTCAAACGGGGAAAGGACACAGTGAGACAATGAGACTGACCCTGACAGTGACACATGTGCACTTGCAATCTGCATATTTTGCAATTTTTTTGTCACTAATCCTCATGACTTTCAGTATAAGAAGAGGTGCCTTCAGACAAGTTCTCTTCAAAACAAGAGAATTCCCTTTAAAAAATTAAACTTATTAATAAATAATAAAAAATAAAATGCACCCCTCCCCCTCCAGTTCACGGAAAACAGAAAATACTCCGTACAAGGTGTACAATGTGCCGTACAAGGTGTACAAAGTATTTTCATATAACACCACACCATGAAGTAGTTTATCTCAATTTTCAAAATAAAATTATTTCAATTAGCCTTTAATAATGTTTCAATGTGCTCTTAAAAAAATCATCCCTATAGGATTGAACATCAGGCTGGTCACTGGAAGTGGTAAATCCGCTAGGTTACCATAGAAACCATCAATAGCCAGATGCTAGCGTATTGAAAACCAAGGAGAATTATGTTGATAAGAATGGCTGTTTATTTATGAGTAAAAAGTCACACAGGGTTTTACATTAATATGTTTAATAAAACATTAAAACACACTAATATAGAACTGTTTTAGGCTGCCAGAACTGTCTGTGCAATTCCATTATAATTTAATGAAAATAATAAACACCCACATAGACATTTCTGGACAAAATAAATAGCATTTCCCAAAGCTGTGGTATAATTCTTAATAATGTACTGCATTTTCGATGCATTACAGTTAGCTTATATGTAGACTCCTGAAAAAAAAAAATGGGCAAAAACTTAATGTTGTGCTGTTAAGGTTTTGCCAATTTTTTTCCCTCAGGAGAGAAATAACATTTTAAAACCGTGCCTTCCCTTTTGTAAAACATACAAAAAATCAAAGTAAAGTAATTACGTTACTGTAGGGCTGAAAGATTTGTCATAATTGATTTTTTTTTCCTATTAGAATTGATTTATTTTAATTAATTAATTTAACAACTCAGCTTTTGTGATTTTGTGTTTTATGCTCAGGGATGCACATAACTAGTGCATAAGTAAACCTTCACCTTTGTTGAATGTGACAGCACAAATGCGTAATTATTTTATGTGCTTTTGTGCTGATATGATGAGAAATTAACCTGCATTGCAGATCGTTCAGCCCTACCTACTTTACTGCTTGTTGGACATGCTTATCATCATATTCCAGTTGTTTTTAGTTGGGAAATGGTGTTGATTGAAAAGCAGTGAGCAGCACATGCATGTCTGTAATAAATCCCATAATGAGCAAAGCTGATTAAATAATGAGATTCTGGGACTCGTGGCAAAGGCATCACACCACTTTATCAAGGGGGCCTCGCAGTCCCCCTATTTTTTCCTATTTTGTGTTAATTGAACATTTTAGATGAATTGCTCATTAGTTTTTCACATTGATTTTTATTTATTTAGAATAAAATAAGGTCATAAGGTAATAAACTGGGTCATTGGAGGCAGAATCACGCATCCCTTATATCCACTCGTGTAGCCTCTGCTTATGCTCACACAGCTGTATTTCAAATGAAGAAATCTTTTTTATTTTCCGAAGTTCTGGCAAATATGTAGGTGCATATAGTATGTGATAAGTACATTAAAGCAATAAGATTCTCGACCCTTTTTTATCATTGGCAGCAGCTGTTTCGTCCAAATGCTTTACTAAGTGACACTCAGCTTACTGCATTACAGCGCATTTAGTTTAAGTTATTTTTTTTTGATAGATTGGGACATGTACTGCATTATACACATTCACAAGTCAAGGCTCTGTCTGATACACATTTGCTTGGTTTAACCTCATCCCAGCCAGAAAACATTTTAAAAAAGTAATTATTAATGGGGCTATTACCATAATTATTTGTAATTATACAACAGTTAGTTCCGACCAATAAATCTCATTAAAGACGTGGCGTGCTATGACTGCTGTCATGAAAATATAACCGCAATTCTCATCAGATCCCAGTCCACCTTACAGGAGTATCTTAAAAACTGTCACTTAAACTTAATCCTTTGAGTTGCCAATCCATCCTTGTGGAAAAAAAAGCAGAAATTTTGCCAAACCGTCAAAAATACTTCACGAGTTTTTGTTATTAAACCATTAACAATGAACATCCACAGAAACCTTAACTATTCCGGGTTTCAAATATATATAGGAAGAAACTAAATATATTGTAGAGCTTTGTAAGGAGGATTAAAAGAAAGAGAGTCACTGACTCGAGTGTCTGAGTCTTGAAGCAGCGCTGATCCCCGGTTAATGCTGTTCATATGATAACGATACGATAATCCTGCAGTTCTTACTGGGTCAAGAAAACACTTGAAAACTCCCATAAACAAAAGGCACATGTTCAGGTTCTCTTTAAACTAACAGAGGAGATTCAATGTTTTATTTTGTGATAATAGTTTTCACAAGGAAATACGATAAAAACAACATCTCTTCAGCTCATGGATAGCTGCAAAAGGTGGAACAGCTCAGTAGAGGAATATCTCAGCTCTTCATTTTGAAGTCCCATTACCCTGAGGCTGTGAGATGGTGAAGGCCGGAATCTGATCTGATCTTCTGCTTAAACCACAAATGCAATCCTACCATAATGCCCGTTTGTAATCAGTGTTACTGTATGTTTACATCCAGTATCCTTGTTATAATGCGCATTTCTTTTTCACTCGGTCTTGCTCAAGCTATGTTCTTTTTGATTGGACATCAATTTAGAGCTGGGTTTGTTGTTTTACCCCCCCCCCCCAGTGTAGTGACTATTTGTGGCCAACAGGGGGCCCATGCAAATGTATGGTTTGCGTGTTGATAAACATTACCACTGGATCTTTTGACCCTGCACATGGTGGAACTTTGTCCACCGGAAATGGGATGGACCCTTAGTGTAAAGCAAGACCTTGCAAGGGCCCCGAAGCATTCTGATCATCATCTGTCCATCCTGCAGTCTGGGAGATGTTGATCAAACATGGAGCCCCAACCAGCGTCTAATGAAAGACAAGAGGTCTGCAATGGTGCGTTTTTCATGGGCTACTCACTCCGGCGTGGCCTTTGAGCCACTTTTTCTCTGTCTCTAATACACACACCAGCAAGGTCACATCCACATACAACCAAGAACATGGCAGCCTAGAGGCATAGCCTTCTGCTGGTCAATCACATTGCTCTTATTATTATGCATCCAACCATCCATCTTTCCATCCATCTTCTAAAAGTTTATCCTGGTCAGGGTCAGCAGGAGCCCATATTTATTTTCTAATTATTATTATTATGCTGCCTGAAATAGGCTCTGGGCTCCCCCTACAACTCTTTACTACATAAGTAGTTTGATGATCAATGAACGGATTATTAGGTGCCATCAAGTCAATGCCAGATTCCTGGCGATATATAGATGCAGGCTTTCAGACTGTTCTGCCTGGCATTTTCAGCTTTTATGATGATTGAGTTCCTTCACCTTGCTGCTGGTGATCTTCTTCCTGCTCTTCCAAGCGCTATGATGTTTTTCAGTGTGCTAGAGCTTCTTTAATATGCCCCAAATCTATATAAAGAACAAGTTCTGATCTGTTATACTGGCAGAAAGAAGGAGCGAAACAGCAGTGGTTTAAATTATTAGTGTTATTAACACAAAAACAGGGGCGTAATGTCATGATCCTCTCCATTCGATCCTCCCGTGTGCCACGCCCACCTCATTTTCTCGTGTGATGCCCTGATTGTGATCACCTGTGTCCTGTTAATCCCTGCTTAGCTGTGTATATCAGTCCCCGTCTTCCTGAGTCTTGCGTCGGTCATTGTTGTATTGTCATGGTGATTCGTGCCTGTCTGCCGTGTCTGCTGGAAATAAACCCTGTTTACCCCGTCACCCCGTTGACTCGTGCCTCCATGCCTGCTTGCCCGCCGCCAACCCTGACACATAAGTGGAAAGCAACACTACAATCACAGCTGTAATAAAAAATCAGCACCTACAACCCAACGCCTGAGTCACAAACACCAAATGCTCCAATCTCCTTCCATCTGGATCAAGTCCCTCCACTTTTATTAGAAGCTGTTGGTTAAGATTAATCAGGAAATATGTGGCACAGCTGTCCAAAAAACACAGCCCCGTCTGTTGAGCCCAGGTTCAGCTGATTCAGTGAGCAGTGTGAAATGCATTAGCCTTTATTGTAATCTACAATGTTTGACATTCATATTAAAATTACCCAGCATACCCACTACGGCACCTGATTGCCCCCGATCACTGTCATGTTAATGATAATGCCATCAACAGACTTTCTCCTGCACTCCTGGACCATATCCGACACGGTGCTTCCAAAACAAAGCTGATGACATCTGCTAATTTAATGGAGCATAAGCAAGCGTGAATAATCGCCCGCGTCAGAAAGGAAGTTCAAGCTTCAAATTCCACTCAGCAGCTGAGTCTCACATTCTCTCACTTCTCCAGATATTTCAAAACGGTAATATCAATACTTAATCTATGCAATGTTTTTCATCCAGCAAATTCTTTCAGTCTGCTTATTATTTGATAATGATAATTATTTTTACTCCTTATCTATCTGTCTGTCTGTCTGTCTGTCTAAACCGCACTTAACAATTATACTAGGTCTTGTGCATCGTTGTAAATTCAGTGAGCAAATGTCATATGTGCGACACAGGACAGAAAAACAACGCAATATGACACAATCATTTATGAAACCATGAGTGACCCATTTGCAAACTAGTAGCTAGGTAATCTAAACGGAGCGGATCGTTCTTAGCCACCACACCCTGTGCAGATATATGCCCTTGCTTTGAAAGACATTTTCTGGATGCTACAGAGTCTGCATGATGAGTGCATGCTGGATCTGCTCCCGCACTCATCATGCTCAGCGAATAACATTAAAGAACCCCAGCTGAGAAAGCAGTTGTTTGTCCAGAATTGGTGACCGGAGCAGAGGAACACCTGTTTGCCAACCAAGACTACAGATGCAAGTCTGTTGGCTTGAAACACACTGCATTCACTGTTTCAGCTTTCAATGGAAATGAAATATCAATGGAAAAAAGTCATTGTACTCTTGTGACATTTTTATACTATAAAATAATACTCAGTGTTTTGTAATTCAGTTTCCCCCTCACAGTCCAAAAACAAGACAAGGTTAACAGGAGATTCCTAATTACCTGCAGGTGTGCATGTGTGTAAGGATGGTGTGTGAATGTGCCCTGCAATGGGCTGACACCTGATCACCATCGTCTATCAAAACCGTCTATCAAAACCATATAAGATTTTTCTGTGTTATGAGCTTTACAGGTACGTATTGAATTATGCGCATTTGAATCTGTATGGATTTCAGCCAACACAAGAAATACATTTTACCTAAAAACTGATATTTAATTACCCTAATGCCTTTCTCAGTTATGCTAAAGCAGTGCTGCTATTGGGACGTCTACAGCAGAGCCAGTAGCATCCAGGCTCCATGGCTTTGTTGTTAATTGCACTTCCTGCTGCTGCTGCTGCAGAGCAACGAAAAGAATCAGTCATAATGGCAAAATTTTAAAAAAATGTAAAAAAAATAGATGCATTTATATAAAAATGCAAATGCGGACCAATAAGCTGATAATTAAAAGGGATTTATGGAAAGACAAAAACAGGCATTAAGGCTAATTTTTAGGCGTTCCCAGCAGAGATGGCGGTGCTGTGTGAAAACTGCTGTTTTTTGGCTTCTCGGTGAATCGACTGGACCTGCCTATTGGGGCGAAACAGCTGAAACCTCCATTAGGTCGTCGTGTACTGGGAAAACGGGGAGGGGGGACCACCGATGATAGCTGGGCCTTTTAGGGTTTAAATTAGACTTTAAGTTTGCCTCGGTTGCATAAAGCCGGTCTGAAAACCTGCCTCATGAATTTTCATAGGAGGCTTCAATGGAAGATGAAAGTTCATCTCTGACACTTCAGCATCCAAATGCCAGGACAGCCTTGACATTTTGCCCCGGATCTACTCTTCCGGTTCACGGTTTTAAACATCTTCTGTTAAATAATATGCCTGTGTGACAGCGATGACAAAGACAGAGAAGTTGCTATTTCGTGATTTAAGTCAGACAGTCCCAGACGTTCCAGACCACAGGCTGCATTGAAAAGGATGAATGAAAATTTCAATTCTGACAAAATAACTACACAGTCAGCTGGAATGAGTTACATAAGTGGCTGTAGCTAATCTCTGGGTTGGATGCCTACACATTTATACAGAACAGCCACAAATATACATATACATCCATCCATCTTCCATAACTGCTCATCCAGTAAAGAGTGCAATGAGAGTGAGGCTTATCCCAGAATGCACAGGGCACAGTGCACCCTGGACAATTTGGCAGTCCATATTCATACATTAATACACATTCTTCCCTCCCAGAATATACTTACATTAACTGCACCTTCATTAGGCCTTTATAATGCATTCATAGAACATTAGTTCTCACTTACACTCTAGGTGCAACTTAGACACATCATCAGTGTTGTATCCTGGGTTCATTGGGTGTTTCGGGTCTCACAACAGACACCCTCGCCCAGGTGACCCAGCCGGGGTTGATCAGGCCCTGGCTTGTGTCTAAGTAGCCTGTGTAGCCCACGGATCCCCCCGCTTGATCCACAGCCATCTTGACGCCTTTTCTGCTGTGTTTCTGATGGCTTTCTTATTCTCCAACCCTTTCACTCCTAACAACTTGAGTGCCCTGACGAGTGACTGGCCAACAAAGCCTCTACACCCGACCTCAATGGGGTTGACTCGGATTCTCCATCCTGCGCTCCGACATTCGCCTGCCAGCTCCTCATACTTGGCCCTTTTCCTCTCAAAGGCCTCCTCCATCCGGTCTTCCCAGGGAACAGTCAGCTCCAGTAGGACCACTTGCCTCGTTGTTTCGGAGACCAGAACTATGTCTGGCCTGAGTGTGGTCACTGCGATGTTCTCTGGGAACTTGAGCTGTCTCCCTAGGTCGACCTTCAGCTGCCAGTCCCGAGCTGTTGCCAACAGCCCCCCTGCCTGGCTCCGGTGCTGTTGTGGCTTCTCCCCAGCCCTAACAAAGGCAATGGGCTGCCATGTTGGTTGTTGGTACTTGCTGCTGGAGATCCCCGTACTGATGACCTCAGCGATGACCCGCAGCACTTGATCATGGCGCCAGCGGTAACGCCCGTCTCCAAGTGCCCGGGGGCAGCAGCTCAGGATGTGCTCCAGTGATCCGGCTTTCTGGCAGAGAGGGCATAACGGAGTCTCGGCTAAGCCCCAGCGGAAAAGGTTGGACGGGCTTGGGAGTACATCATACACTGACTGTATG
>JAODKE010000002.1:1744126-1762818 GCA_026779605.1 Mormyrus hasselquistii
GGGCAGTGTATGAAAGTGAAGCTGTTATTTTCTGTGTGGTCTCCCAGCGCAGTGTATGAAAGTGAAGCTGTTTTTTTCTGTGTGGACTCCCAGGGCAGTGTATGAAAGTGAAGCTGTTATTTTCTGTGTGGTCTCCCAGCGCAGTGTATGAAAGTGAAGCTGTTTTTTTTCATGTACTCTCCCAGCGCAGTGTATGAAAGTGAAGCTGTTCTTTTTCATGTGCTCTCCCAGTGCAGTGTATGAAGATACATCGCTTGCAATAAAAGCCCATGTGGTGGACAGGAGGTGATATCTATGGCCATCTCCACATTTAGTAATGTGCATCTTTCAAGAATTGCTATGCCTTTACTAAACTGTTATTCGCAAGAAATGATCCTGTAGGCAACATATTGAGTTACGGAATAATGTGTAATATTCTGCATGAATCCGACTGTATTCTGTTTTTGGGTTAACGACAACGTCATTAACAATGAAAATGTGGTCTGCATTTTGCCGGCTCTCGCCTCTGCTATATTAGATTCTGACCAGAATATATGCCACTAATAATATTTAATATTTTATTTATGAAACACACCAAATATTCAAAATATGAAAGAAAAAAAAGGAATAGAAGAAGAGAAGCCAGATGAACTAGAAACTTCCACCTGCAGAGAAACTTTTAGCAAAAGCGAAATGGGATCTGGGTGCTGTGTTTCATTCCAGCCCATTCTACCCTAAATAGGTCAGGAAATTTTGGTTAATTCGAACCAGCTATTTGCTTTCTAAGCTTCCTGACAACAGCGGTAATCAGAATTTGTAAGCTTCCTGACCCTTTAGCCACTGAAACAACTGAAACCCCCGTTGAAAAGTCTGTGGGCTCCTATTTCTGCAGAGCTGTCTTTGACTAGAAAAAGCAAAGTGATAGTCAGTAAAAGGAGACAGCAAGTCATTTTACTAGAACAGCCAGCACCTGAGGATGAACTGCGAGAGGCTTTCTGTTGTGATGGTTAATGAAGGGCAAGAAAGGCACAGCAAAAGGGCCAAATCATCCCAGGAAACTGAACTCAGAGAAACGAAAGAAAATTGGCCATTTTGTTATAATCTCTGGTGATGCTGTATTTTCATAATGCACCTAATAGATCTATTGATTAATTTTTAAATGATGCTTTTTATTTTACAACAAGCAGAATTAGATGCAAATGCATTTTAGGTGGCACACGGGACACACGCCGTGCCTCGGGGCGGCATACTGCCCCATGTCGTGCACCACTCCCCTGACTACTGCAGTTTGCTCTCACAGCTCAAATAATCCATGCGTGCATGAACTGGCTTTTCTGTGCATTTGCCCTAAAATGCGCTGCCATCCTGCCTAGGATGTTCCTGTGCGCATGTCCCGTGCTTCCAGGAATTAAATTCAGGATGAAAACCTATTATGTATATTTAAAAAAATAACTTGGGGGGTGGAGCAAATAACGGAATCATATAACAGTAACAGTATATACATGACGACCTGATAAAGAGTCAGGCCCCCGTTTGCCTTCGAACCTTCTTGGAACACTGTCATACAAGCCCTGAACTGGCGGCCATAATACTGGACCAAACTTCAAGTCTCCAGGTCTGTAAAAGATGACTCTGCACTCTAGAACTTCCCGTAAAGGTCAAATGAAGTTGAAATCCAGAGACTGAGAACGCCATGCACGCCATTTGAATTTATCCGGATGTTCATGAAACCAGTCTTGACTTCATTCAAGGGTAAACCGTGAAGGAACAGTGTTTACACCATAGTGTCGATATCTATCTATCTATCTATCTATCTATCTATCTATCTTAAAATTCCATCTAGCCATCTGTCCTTAGGATCGCTATGATTTATTATTTTTTCCCTTGGGACTTTAGGCTTTGTGCCCCTTACAGCAGCTCGTGTCTTTGTGACCAGAAGTACTGATTCACTTTTGTGGTCATTTTCACAGCCGTGTTTCTGCTTTATGTACCTTGCTAACTAGCTGTCAGTTGGTGGCCGTCTACCTTCTACCAATGAACCTCATCTAGTGATTGCTGCCCCTCTTTGCAGTTGCTGTTGGAGTTAGGTTGAGCTCTCCTGACCACGTTAAATAGTTTTGCTGTTTCCATGCACCTGAAGTTCAAATTAATTGGTTGGCCTCTATAGACCTCTGCCAGTTGCTGCATGTTGCTTTGAAAACTCACATGTCAAGCATTGATTATCAGGCATCCTTTATAGCTGATAAATACGTCTAATTGGCATTCAACCTAATATGACTCATCTTTGTAGCTGTGTTTGTTCTGGTGATTCAATTACTTCTAAATTAAAGTCCTTTGTCATATGTTGTTCTGATTATGTTGTCCACTAAGCACATTTTCCTCTATGGGAGATCTGTGGAAAAAATGACCAACGTTTCATAGAAATTTAATAGAACTCTTCTTATTATAAACAGTATGCCTGTCAGTTGTGCATTCTTTGATAAACAAAAAAGACAAATGAAGTGAAATGTCCTGATATTCAAACATAAAATTACAATAATTGCTCAAAATATACATAAAACAATGCATGTGCTGTTACCCATTAGTCACCAAAGTCCGGAACTTAAGCTTCTGGATTTTTGAGGAATAATACTATAACTAATAATAACTAATACATGGATATTAAAGAAAAGTCGTGTGACTTTCTTAGCTTGACAAATCAAAACCCACTGAACAGACAAAACAAACTAAATAGCAAAAGACCCTCATATGCATATATACAGTACATCCATTTAGAATGTATTGCTAAATACACAGAGCTTACACACATGGTTTCTGTGGAATGGTTAACTGGGATTTATTTCCCACTATGAGACCAATTGTCTAGCTCTTAATGTAACTAAGACTGGAGATGAAATCTGGAAAAAGATCATATTGGTCTATTTGAAGACTGCAGGCTCTCCTTATAGAATGAAACCACATTAACAAAAACTTGAAATGACAATGTTAAGTTGAGCTATATAAAGCAGTTACTGAATATATGAATGTGTCCTGGAATCAAAATGAACAACAAATATTTGTTGCACTACTTTTCATTTATTTATTATTATGTCTTTTTATTCTTATGCTACACTGTATCGCATTGCACCACTGTTGTCCTGAGGGACAGATGATTGTGTAGCGGATTGTAGACAACAGCCCAGGACCAGGGTAAAATCATGGAGCCCATCTGGCAAAACAGGGGCCCTGCTTCGGTAAAAATCGATCCAGAGGTGCGAAACCCACAAATAGCAATGCCGCCAGCCCCCCCACCCATTCAAATGTGGCTCAAATATTTCAAATACATGTAACGAGACTTGAAAAAATGCTTGAAATGAATCACGTAGGGAGTTGTTGGGATATAAGAGCGTGCTCAGAGGTGGCGGGGGGGTGCAGACGTAGATGTAACACCGCAGGGGGGGATGCTCCAAATGATGGCTGGGTGCTTTGCCCCAGTGTGGAGCCCAGCGCAGCATCCCAGCGGGCCTGTGGCAGGCAGAAAGCACAGACAGCTGATCCTTTTCTTCTTCCGTTCCCTCTACTCATAACCTCACCTTAAAGTGCAGGCTGCGGGCCTGAAAGTGGCTGCAAGATGGGGGGCTTTATTAGCCCCCAGCTGTGGCCAGTTGGGGCTGTGGCATGGTGATGGCCGGCACTGCCGCCCATAACCAGATTGGCCCTGACACCCCTGCAGCCATGATGCCATTCCGGGAATCCAAAATAAGCAAGGCTATTGTATGGACTGACGCTATAAATAATATCCATCTTTCGTGACAGAAATATCTGCAGATAAATGAATACTGGAAGGCATGTTCTGCCTAGTAAAACACGGAGTGGCTTTATCTTGTAAAGGGGGGGGGGGGGGGGGGGTAAAATGGTTTCTAGGCCCCCTGGGTGACAAGGAACCAAAAAAATTTGGAATATAATTGGGTTGGGTGGGGTTAGGGGGGCTATGTGACGTACTGTCATGGGCACCGAAGGCTCTGGCAGCGAAATATCTGTTTTGCAGGACAAAACCCTTAACCACCTCCAGCAGGGGTAAATCAGTAAACTTAACACACCAGGAACTTTGCACTGAACACCGAGGCATATACTGAAGAGTGAGTAATGCATGCAGTGAACCCCGCGCTGAAAAGTGAACAGCGTACTGAGTACTGAACCCTGCACCGAACAGTGAACAGTGCAAACACTGAGAAATGCATGCAGTGAACCCCGCGCTGAAAAGTGAACAGCGTACTGAGTACTGAACCCTGCACCGAACAGTGAACAGTGCAAACACTGAGAAATGCATGCAGTGAACCCCGCACTAAAAATGAAGAGTGTAAAGACCCTACAAATAGTGAACCCTGCACTGAACAGTAAACTATGCACAGAACAATGAACAGTTCAGACAGTGTACTATGTGAACAGAGAACTACAGGCAGTCCCCAGGTTATGAACGAGATCTGTGCCATAAGTCTTTCTTTTAGTCGAATTTGTATAGAAGTCAGAAAAAAACGATATAATACATATACACATAATAATTATTCTGCAGTAATAATGAAAGTAACTAAATACAGTACTGTATACTGTACCTAAAATCAATGAACCACTGAAGCCACGCAATGTTTTCACGAGCATCACAAAGTAGTGTGTGCATTCGTTATGACGGACTATGTCTATCTAACCAGCATTTTTTATACTGGCATTATGGCAGTACATTCATAAGGACAGTTGACTCTATGTACCAAACAATAGATTTTTCATTAGATAATCACTGAGGAGTATACAGAGAAATTCACTCCACTGAGATTTGAATGAGGTTAATCAATATACAGCTGATATTCAGTGACCACATTAATAAATGTATCTGTTTGTAAACAGAAACATTAAATCATGTAGCTGCAACTGAATATATGTAGCACACAGGGTAAAGAGGTTCACTTACTGAGTGACTAAGTGTTAGTGCTTAAGACGCCTGACTTTAGTGATTTTAAATGTAGAATAAGTGCTGCTGCCAGATTTGGTGGTTGCAGTATCTTAGAAACAACCGCCCTCCTGGGATTTTCACACCCTTCAGTGTTGGGAGTCTATGGAAAATGTCGTGATGAGCAAAAAACAGCCAGTTAGGTATATTTTTCTGACCAAAAACACTGTGCTAATGAGAGGACTCAGGAGAGAATGGCCAGTCTCGTTAAAGCTAACAGGTCAGAAGTGCAAAAATAGCAGCTCGGAATAACAGTGATGGGCAGAATGGAATCTTAGAGCACACAACTTGTCCTCCCTAGATGTGGTTCTGGAGGCAAAAGGATGTTCTACCCAGTACTACCTAGGGGTACCTGAACAACTGGTCACTGAGTGTATGTGGGGTTTTGGATTTACTTGTGACACGTTCACTCAGCATTTACAGAACGGTACTGGGCATTGCTCTGCATATTGAGACTGATGCATTGACTGGAAGCTCACTGGTTCAAATCTCATGGCAGAAAGAGCGATATCTCCATTGCGCTCTTGAACAATGTGCAAAAAAAAACATCCATCACCTGTCTGCATGTCTCATGGAGATTAAGATAAAATAGGTGAAAATGTGATTTTGCCACGTGGATGAATAAAATATCCCTGTTCTATTGTGCTTCCCTTCATACAGTATTTGCTCATTGAGCTGTTACAGGACACAAATTTTGTTTCTACGGCACTGGAACTGAGACATTTGTGGCAATGGAGACTGATGTGCCTCGTTTTCCACAGATAAACATGGAGCTAGAAGAGAAGCAGAAACATAAGGGCTGACCGCGGCACGGCTCAGGGCAAGTCCGCCCAGGTTAGCGCTGCCGTTAGCAATAGACAGGAGACCCTGGCCCTCCTGGGGGGCTTTGCATCGGGAGTCCCACAGAAGGGTTAAACGGTGTGAATCCGCGTGTGAATCCTGCCAGTTTGAGTGTGTGCGTTACGGGGTGGTGGCTAGAGTCGGCGGGGGGGCCTTGAGGGCGAACTCAACCGCTCTTTATGAAAGACAGCTCAGATTACCCAGCTTCTTCACATTTACAGGGACAATACTGGTTTCCCTTTAAAATCTGAAGCAATTTTTAATTTTTACATATGACATGACTGTTTAATAACTATATGCTTTACATTTCATTTGTAATAAAAATATTCTGAACAGGCGAAGCACTTCCCAGAGCGAGAGAAAAAAGAACCTTATTCTGGGTGGTAAAAGGGGATGTAAATGAAGTGAGCTCAGGGTGCTCAATTAAAATGAAAAAAGGCGCTTATTCTCTCTGCGTCCTTAAGGCTGCAATTCTCTCTTCTGTTGTTGATAAATATTTGCATAGGTAAGATGCACGCTGCAGGCAGAAGCACAGACCATAAAACTCTGATAGAGTAATAATGAGTAAAAAACAAAAATCTGTCACTTCTGAAGCCTGGACGGTTGCTATGGTTTCACTGTAAGTCTCAAGGATGTCTAATATTTGGCTGTAGTTCATTGCTTTGAGAGGATGAGTGACTTATCTTTGCCGTTTGGTGATACTGCAAGAAAAAAACGGGACTTTTTCCATCAGTGAGAAGTACAAAAATGTAGTTCTGAAATAGAAGTGGTGCCAAAGTGAATTGTTATATATTCATGTGGCTCAGTGGACTAATCCTGTAAGCGTGAGGTCGCAGGTTCAAATCCAGCCTTAGCATGTCTGCATCTCCTTCAGCAAGACCCTTAACCCCCAGCTCCCTGGGTGACCCAACAGGTGGCTGCCCTTTGCAGACAGCTTGCTCTACAAAGAGCAAGTTGAGGGAGTCGTAATGATCCCATGGGGATCAATGAAGTTGTTATTATTATTATTATTATTTCAAGGGCTCTGAACCAGATTTGTAAGGTTATCATAGTAACTCCAGGCTCTGCGTTGTTGCTGCCTTTGTGATATAAAGAAAGAGGAGAAAAAACAGAAACACAGAGATTCAAACCTCATCTGGCTAAAACTCACATTGGTCCTGTTAGGTGGGTTTGCTGTAATAGGAACACAAGGACTTCAATGTTTTAACATGAATCTCAGGTCAGGCACTTCAATTAGACGCCATGTCCGCTGAAGCTTTAAAGATTGTCTCGCAGAGAAACCTGGCTGATTGTATTTGTGCTTCCCTTTGCTGTCCCGGTGGAGCTACTCTGGCTTTATTAACACAGAGAAGCTGGTTTCTGAAATGTTTAATATCGTCAGAGCACATAAGCTGAGGGCCAGCATGGGAAGCAGCAAAGGCTTTATGATATTTATTGGATAAACAAAGGTTTGTGTGATACAGGTGATGCCGATGTTACAAAAAGCGAGGACAGCAGCAAGGTTCCGCAGAAGCTGTATTCAATGTCATCCTAGTGAAAGTATGTCAGACTGACAGTTTGTTATAGTGTAAATATGTCATAGTGATTGTGTATCGTGCCGAAAGCAGGCCGCAGTGACAGCAAATTATAGCGACAGTGTGTCACAGTGACAGTGCGTCATAGTAGCAGTCTGTCATAGTGACAGTGTGTCATAATGACTGTATCATGACAACAGCATGCTGCAATGACAGCATGTTATAGCGACAGTGTGTCACAGTGACAGTGCGTCATAGTAGCAGTCTGTTATAGTGACAGTGTGTCATAATGACTGTATCATGACAACAGCATGCTGCAATGACAGCATGTTATAGCGACAGTGTGTCACAGTGACAGTGCATCATAGTAGCAGTTTGTTATAGTGACAGCGTAACAGAGTATCAGTGTGTCATCATTTATAGTGACAGTATGTCACAGTTCGTTGTTGGATCTGTAATACTTTTTGAGCCGTTCCATGTGCATAAATCCATTTAGTAAGGAAACGTTTCATAAGTGCTGCCATGGGTTGTGCCTCGATGTGCATTGTTCCCTGCTTTGCAGCCAAAGGTGTTGAAGAGCCATGGGTACCCTGGCAGGTCCAGGGGTCCCAGCACTTTACAGGGGACAAGGGGGCCCACGGTGACAGTTTGTCAGGGGCCCTAGAATGTCTTTTCTTTTTTTTTTACAGTTGCCAGAGGCATCAGCAACAAATAGGGCCACGTCAAAGTGCAGAAAAGATAACTTTTATTGTGACTGTTTACTCGCGGAAATTTAAAGACTAATTACGACCTTTGTATTATTACTTTCCTATTGACTCCAACATGATACTACCACAACACAACAATGAACAAGCGAATAAAACCCTTACAAGCATACCATGGGACAACAGTTTGATTTGGCATAGATTGTACCAACTACATATAATATTTAAAGGCATTAACTGCAATAACAAGGATGAAGTACAATGATTTAGCTGCATGTTATCTATATTAAACAATGCTTAGTTGCTGTATGCTGGAAACTTACACATGAATCCACCTTAAATGCTTTAATTATGATCATGAATACCTTACCATTCTTAATAGCTTATAAAATGCACTTTTTTGTTTGACATATCTACATTAGTTAATGCAGAGTTAACAGCTATTTAAAGCACATAATATTTCCCAATATTTATCAATAAACAACGACATGAACATTGAAACAATGGAGAAACGCTTATAACGTTAAATTCAAACATGTTTCATGTGTTTATACATTCAATTTTTCTTACAAGGTATAACTTTTTGTACGTTATTAACAACAATTGAACCCAGAACATGATTCATTGTTCTTGTTAGGCCATCAAGATAATAACGGCAGTATATTAACACCAAAAGGAAACATCTGTAAACACTAACTGACGTTAAATAAATGCAAGTGCATTCTACGGTTTGGCTTTACAGAATGCAATGTTATTGGAATAAAATTCAGCATTTAAACGGATTTCGTCACAAACTCTTACGTTCACCTTTAATTAGAGTCTTCTTGAGTCATTGCTGCTTATTCATACTCTTTCAAGTATTTTTTATGTTTCACAACACTTGTATGTCCCGTTTCCAATATACTTTTATTTTTTATGACATTCTAGAAATATGTTACATATATTACATACTATTCCATTTAATGCGTGGTCAAAGTGTAGAGGATGTGCAATAATGAACCCAATGTTAGTTATCGAGATAATGGCTTTAAAGATAAATTAGATTTCTATTGTTGGAGAAAATTAATTAGTTTTTATGTTGTTATTATGTTTTTTGAGTGGTTTATTGCTTAGAAAATTAGGACATCAAGCTGGGTTGTCGTTAGTGTTGACCTTCAGGAGTCTCTTGAGAGGTTTCTTTGTGCTTGAGGGACATCCTGATGTTTTCATACTCCTCTGGCCCTGAGTCACACTTCCACTGGCGCATTATATTGTTGAGGTCTTTCTGGAAGTTTTTGTTGAGTAAGCCGTAAAAGACCGGATTGATGCAGGTGGAAACCATGGCCACCAGGTGGCAGAAGGTGAAGAGCAAGTTGTGGTGGCAGCTAAGCAGAGCCTCATGGTGCCAGTCGAAGATGAGGTTGAAGATGTTGAGCGGCATCCAGCAGATGGCAAAAGCCACCACGATGGAGGCCAGGATAGCGCTGATTCGCTTGCTCTCGCTCAGCCTCGACTCGCTCAGCCTCGACTCGCTCTCCCGAATGCCGCTGTGCCGGCGCAGGCACACGAACACCTTGGCGTAGCAAATGAAGATGAAGCAGAGCGGCGCAAAATATTGTACCCCAAGCAGGCAGGTGGTAAAGCCAAGCCGACTCCATTCAGATGGCCAGCTATCTATGCAGACATACTTATCCTTGTAGAAACTGTGGGAGATGTTCCTGAACGGCTCATCTGTGAGATGATAGAACACCAAGAAAGGTGCTGACAGGGTAGCAGAGCCCAACCATATGAAGGTGATTCCCCAGTAGGCCTGTGAGATATTAGGTCTCCAACCTTGAGGCTTGGCAATGAGCTGATATCGCTCGATGGCAATCAAAACCAGGGAGAAGCTGGACACAGAGACGGAGAGGCACTGCACGAAGTTGCTGACCCTGCACATGGTCTCCCCAAAGATCCAGTAGTCCATCAGGGTGTAAACCGCCGTGAAAGGGATGCACATGGTGCAGATGAGTACGTCTGAGAGGGACAGGTTAGCGATCAGCAGGTTCGTAACATTGTGCGTCTCTTTTTTCAACCGGATGATGTGAATCAGGCATATGTTTCCGAAGAGTCCTACGAGGATGACCAAAATGTAGCCACCAGCTAGCATCAGCAAGGCATACGAGAAGGACCGGCAGTCGTAGTCTGTAAAACTGGGCTTATAGGCACTTTTGTTAGCTTGGCCGGGCCCCATTATAGTCATATTGGCGACACTCTGATTGGTGAAAAAGCTCAGGCTAGCCATGGCTATGTCCTTATTTGGTCGGTATACAATGGCGATGTAGCTGGTGATGTAGCTGGGGTGGTCAACTTGACGAATTTCAATATCCTGGGTACGCTACACTGTTGCAACGATTTCGCCTTTGATTACAATCATGAATGATTCACTTGTCCATGGAATCAGGAAAAATCTATTGGAAAAATGATTAAAGATATGACTTTATACTTTATTAGACAAGGTTAGTCACTGTATCTACTTGTCTAGTCAACCTTGAAGAAGCCAGACTGCTGTATAAATTAGCTGGTGTATTCCTGACTGATGGCTAATTTTTGACATATGCAGAATAAAATTTGCTGATGTTACTAGTAAACAGAGAGTGGAGTAAAAATTTCTTACTTCTGACCAATAGGAAAATTTAATTTCTGCCACAATACAGATTAAATGATCTGAAAATTCCAGTAATATAAAATATTCAATATTTATATAATTTAGTTAAAAATTAAACCAACCAATAGCTTCGGTTAAACAGTTAATGTTTGATTATGTTACAGTAATTTCTCAAACTCAGACAGTGAAAACTCACAGCTTCAAAATAATCTACATATAAACAAGTCACTTTTAAGTAAACATAAATAAACATAAAGCAAATATAAAATATGTACTAATGAGCAAATTTAAAAGCACATTGTCTTTGGTCTTTAACAAAAGCACCTTAAAAAACAACTGTGTTCTGACTGTAAAAAAAAAAAGAAAGAAAAAACACTTTATGTGTGTGTTTTTGTGGTATAATAATATATTTCCATTCCCAAGCTATCATTAAGAAGCCTTTGGCCCAAAGTAATAATCCCAGGCTATGAATGGTACATTATTATACTGGAACCAAAGCCCCTCCGCATTTTCTCCAGTGAGGGAGATAAACGATTAAAGAGACATCATCCATGCATTGTCAGTGCGTTTTCCACCAATGCCAATATTTTAATGAGCCTTCATATCAGTTGATTTTATCTACAAATTGTCATATTGGACATGCCCCACTTGTAATATACAACGCATGACTGATTATAAAGTTTTCCAATAAAAATACAATTCAGTTGTGATGTTTTGTATATTCTCTTACAATTTCAAGTGTGAAAACCGAAATAAAAGTGATGTTTACTAAATCTACTAAATGCCATAGCATGTCTCTGATTTACATCAATAAAGGTTTGTACACGTTTACATGTATAATGCAAACTGAGTCAGAGTTAAGCATCAAAGTACAGGCTTAGAACAGGGCTCAATTGTGTAGTTTATAATTTGTATATTCATTCTGAAATTTCTCTTTTGCAGTATATAAAAATAATTGAAAATTTTCACTTACCACCTATATGCAACTCAGTTGTCCAGGTTAGGGATAGATGAAAAATGAACCAGTTATTTCCTTATTACTAAAATGTTCATTAATAGCTACCTTAGATATTCACAATCTGTTTCAGGAAATGTGTTCACACCAATGGAGAGCTGTATGGCAAAGAAAGAGGATTCACAGTGTTACATTGGATGCTCTTGAATGTGAGCCAACCTTCACCAGCTGCAGCACCAGACAGAGGCACAGCTAAGAGAGGGAGGTGGGCTGTACTATGGAAACCGTCAGCCAATCAGGGAGGTCATGTGAGAGATCAGTGAAAGTCATGATCATTTCTCACTAAGCAAGACGTACATGAGGGATAATAACCAGATGTAAACAAACCATACAATTCTGGAGTTATATAATTTGCACAAAAAAGACCAATTTTGTAACTGAAGGCAAAACCGGTTTTGGGCACCTAATTGTGGAGCATTACTTAACAATTTGAAGAAGTTCTGATGTGTCATGAAAATGTGAACAAATTTTTAAATTCTTTCTTTTTAAAATTTTTCTCATTTCACATGTAGCCCATTGAACCTGTAAAATAGGTTTTCACTGGATCATCAAGCCAAAATTGTAACCTGTCACTACAAACATTTCATTTTTGCTGCTGTAGCCAATAATGTACTAGTATGTCGATTCCTCAAAAGCTTCATTAGACACGATGGAATTCCTCCAGCCCAAAAAAAAACCCCAAGGCAAAAGTCATCTGTGATTTGAAGGAAACATTTCCTCAGCCCAGCAGGGATTATCCCTTGGAGGCTGTCAGAGAGGCAGACTGACTTATCTAGGGGCCCTAAGATGACATCAGCATGGACACTCAGGTCTTGCCAGCTTAACTATTGCCTATGGATGGGGCCCAGATGTTGGCCGGGGGCCTTGACTATAGCCTATGCATTAATCCGCCCCAGTCAACAATATTAGCAAATCTGTCACTCTTCACCCAGTCTGGAAACTATGTGGTGCTTCCAGATATTACTATTATTTTGTGGTAAGCTGTGTCTTCAAAATCAAAGAAAATGTACAGCTTCTGCTTAATTCTGCATGTTTTTTTTTATTCCATAGAGTACTATTTTTTGTGCTTTATACATATATATTCTGTGTTTCTCCAAGTGTCTTGTAATTTTTGTCCTGTATTTCATGCTTGGTGCCCGACTGCAAACGATTCTGAAATGTTTGTGGCCATAACATGTCCAGGTTCAGTATTTTAAGACAAAAGCAGGGAACTCTTAAGGCCAATTCTGCCATATTTGTAGACCTTATTTGTAGACCCAATACCTTTTCCGTTTGTTTCCCACCAAAAAAAAAAAACATCTTTTGGGTCCGTTAAGCCACCAAAAGCTGACAAAGTCCCCATTCATCCCCCACGCCATCTCAGCGTCGTGTGGTTCTGCTCACCATTCCCAAAGCTGTTCTTTCTCATTTATCTTTTTTTCTTAACAGCATGTTATTTTTCTCAAATTCCCCTCTAATAACCGCACACCAGCAGCTACAGGTTGAGGTGACCTCCAGCAAAAATACAGTAAAAGGTGTCCAAGATAAAGACGTATTTCAAAATCAGTTTATCTACAACTGAAGGGCCATTACAGCACCTATATTATTGCATAATCAGCTGCATGTTCCAGAGTTATTTTTATGTCTGTTACCTGGTAACAAACCACGGCTTTCACCATATACTACCAGATTCAGACTGTGACTGACCTGCCACAGTTTCCATTAGCAGCACTCTCTGCCGGTGTTTTGGCTCTATGTTGACAAAACAGGCAAAAATGAATGAATGGCTCTTGGGAAGTCCCTTCAGTTCCTCTTCTTAATACATCACTCTCAAATTCTTTATCACAAGTAAGTCCTCAAAGAGCTTTATAAGTTTCTCCCAAACCCATTGTTTTTACATCCCAGATACTGTCACAGGATGGTATTGTGGGTCTGTCATCTTATAAAAAGATGTCAAGCAGACAGATCGGCGGGTGGCAGAGTCAGAAATTCCCACAATTACAATAGACAATAAACCAAGCCAAACAAAACATACATTTTATGTCATACAAGATTGCAAGACGCTATCTATTACCAATATATCATTCTTTTCCAATAATAAATGTCCAGATGGATAATGTGTAGCCTTTGTTTACTGGATGGAAGGGACTAGGGGTAGGTTCTATACTCTATACTCAGCATTATTAATACAGGAAGCAAAGTAAAGAAAAGAATATGTACAAATGGACCCAAGAGGCATCACATAAAAAAAAAATTCATGAGAAATCCAATATAGATAAGTAATTTGTGACGGCTCAGCAAATAGAAAACGTGGATAAAGCACAGATACAGCTCACAAACTTTGTTTGAAAAAGAAGATAAAGTCTTCACATTTAATTCATTGTTGTTTGACATGACCGGAATGCTGTATGAACTGGATGACGTTTCTTTGTTTAAAACTTGTATTTTTGTTTCATGGAAAAAGGTTTATATTTAGTAGCTGTCAGTTTCATAAAATTATAAGAAATTAACAATACGTAGCATTTTAAACATCAATTTCATAGACTATTACTGTTCCACAGCACCAAAAATTTACAGGAATGACCAAACAGCAAATCCCATCAATGTTTTTCAGACTGTGAGGCCAGAATGTGCTTGATGTGAAGATGATTACAATATTGAGGGGGACAGGAATGCAAAATTTTTATTCAATCATGAAATGATACCATTTAAAGATTTATAATCAACTATAAGAGACACAAACGAGACAAAGGGAGCTTTCGGTATAAAATTCCAACCACTAGAGGGCACCACAGCTACTCCGTCAGGCAGTCGATGCAGGCCATCCGTTCGTAGCGTTCGTTGTAACTAAAACAAGATGAAAGACATTATGAAATATTGTCAGCATTTAACTAGACTGATGCCAGGCCATGCTGGGAGAACTTGAAAGATGGATTGGTAATTATTTAATGGGTATCATATGGGTCATAATAAAACACATATGGGTAGAATACACCAAACAAAGTCATAGTTATCATATTTGACTGCCAGTAAGATGGTACACTGTAGTACTGCACTAAATTATAATTATTTCGATTATTATCATAGCCACGATCATGAACACAACAATATGGGCTATACTTGGGCTGGCAGCAGATGAAACAGTGAGTCCGGAGGCACAGAGAGCAGCGTCGCTGGCATTGCACGCACACCACCTTCTCACAGCGCACACAGGAGTCGCTGGCCTGCAGGGGGCGCTCACACAAGGTGCAGGCAGGGGAGGAGGGTGGGTCAGCTGGATACAGACAAAAGATGGAAGTGGAAGCACGGGGTCAGCATGCAATCACATTAAATAATGGTCCCATACATATCTATTAACCACAAAACCCATAAAACGACGGCAAACAATAGGCACTGCATTGCTACATTGTATAACGCGCATCCCTGCCGATACTGTGCGTTTACAGGGGTGGGGGGTTCGCTGTTATGCTCCAGCCTTTATCGTGTACATTGGTGGGAAATGAAGCGCTCTTACCTGCACTCCCAGGGCTCCGGAGTAATTCTCCCCTGGACCCTATTCGCATCTGGCCCCTGGCTGTGCCCCCTCGCGCAGAGGGAGAAGGAGACACGGTAGGAGTGGGAGAAAGTTGCAAAGAGCGGGCAGCAGAGAATAACAACGCTCTAGTGTGCGCTGAGAGAGGGAGAGCGGGATATGAGGCAAGGTAACGAGAGACAAAAACAACTATAACTGGGAACGTGCTGCTGAAGCTTTAACAGCGTCATACATTGCGCCGATGGTCCTTAAGCGATGCGTGACTGTATAAGACTGCAGTGCCATATCGACTGAAGGATGAAGGAAAACGGCAGAGGTTACCCGTAACTTTCGCCTCTGTCCTCATACTGCGAACAGCAAATAAGAAGCCTTCTGGGCCGAAAGCATTCTCACCATAGACAGCCTTCCTTTCAGCCTCCCCCGCTGCTGCCCCATCTTTCACACAGGTCTTCCTCTGGGGAGTCCCGTCGGACCAGGGACAACAGCGCTTCGACATCCCTGTCCCTCTGTTCACGCATTGAGACAGAGAAAGGTGGTTTTGTTTACTAGAACCAAAACATGGGGCTATCCAAAAGAACAAACCATGAACTTAACCAGCACTAAATACGCAAGTCGAGTTTAGTCCTTACAGACAGAACACTTCAAGTTCTTACAGATATGAAAATAAACGTGGCAATTTTTATCGACTGTGTTGTATAGTTTTAGTTTATAAGCCCATGTTTTATAGGCATACAAAATATTCTCTGAGGTCTCATTGGACTAATTTGAATAGTTCAATGAAAAACCTCCCTAAAAATTACTTACATAGTTAGTAATTGACAAGTTGGTACGGAATACCTGTATGGTAAGAAAATCAAAGCAACTTAAAAGGGTACGCAGATAATAGCGAAGTGTGTGAATTGCATTATGCATATTGAATAAATGCGGGTCGATTAATCAAAATCGTGATTAGTAATAACGTAACACTTTTGTTGTATTTGCAACAATAACTGACAAAAAATTAACGTTTGACGACTGTAATCAGCATTAATTCATGACGATTTCTGTTTAAAGTTAAACCACTTATGTCGGCTCATCGGTAAGGATCAAGTGCTTTCCCGTATGAATAATGAGAAAGGCACAAATCATTCATGAATAACCCTGTCACACAAAGAGACACGCCAACGTGTCTCCTAAAAAGTGACTAAATTGCGTCGTTTATTTATTTTTAAATTACTCATTCCACAGTCGAGCAGTTTTCCTTTGAGATAATTAAAAAATTCTTAAAAAGTGTGAGATAGACGTACATATTGCAAGAAAATTGAGATTAACTGTTGATGTCCGATTAAAACGACGCAAAACAGAGTACTTGTATAAAATCCACACCAACTGAGAATTTAAATACAGAGGAACTGCCACAAATAATACCAATTCGCTTTTATATAAAACGTATTTAATCACAGCAACATATTTGAAAATTTCTTTGACCATACAAATTATGCAGAAAAGACATATATGAAATTCTGTAGTCGTTTTCATTTTGTCAACAACCTCCAGCAGCAATTTTGGTAAGAAAGAATTGTGGTCGATCTATAATGAATAAATATTGTGAATTTTAAGACAGCAAGATTACATAAGTACAGTTACATAACAATTGTATATCGAACTACGGCGACTGGATAGTTTATTAGTGTTGTTAAATTAAACGTTACTTTTTTACCATTACTTACTAGCTGCAATCTGCCATCTCAAATGTCTTCATATCTGTGAAACCTACCGGACAAATGGGTAAAAAACATTTGGTAAAGGAAAAAACACTATGAGCAGCGACACGTACGGCGATCACGTATACATGCGTTCTGTGCTTCTGATGTTTTCGTGCGATTTTGTAAACAAGAAAATCTATTGTAATTTAACGGTAGGATGCACGGTAAATGCGATGCGTTACCGCCATCTACTGCACCGGAGTACCGATTTTTAAATAATAATACTTCTAATAATGATACCAAAAGCGGATGAGATCCACGCCCAGTATGTAAAACATTATTATACGCAACCCAGTTTATTCCAAAAACAGATTTCACGTAAGGGAACAGGCAGCCGACCCGAGTATGCACAGTTGCCACAACCGGAAGTGCATGGGGTGACCCACAATGCATCGCAGCACACTCATCTAAATGCCGTGAGTCGCCTGTTGTGCTCAGTTTCAGAGACAGACGACGAAGATGGCGGATTCGGTGAGTAGCGTCTGTTGGGTCGTTTTAAGCGAAGCGCGAATTGTTTTAATTCGATTTTGGGTGCCCTGGACACACCCCGTTTCCATTAACTGGTTCCCGTTATCTTTCTACATGATAGCAGGTGGAGGTTATCGAGGGGTGTCGGCTCCCGGTTCTCAGGAAAAACCAGGAGAACGAAGACGAGTGGCGTGAGTAGCTAGCTAGCGACCCCAGTCGGAAGGGCACGGCGCCAGGCGGTCATGGCGGTGTCTGAGCGTGCTGTAGCTGTCAGCTGGCTGGCTAGCTAGCTAAGCTAGCGTGCGGCTCCAGCATGTAAACACAGCCCTGACAGCCACGGGGCACCGGACGTCCCGAAACCGAGTCACGGCTGTTTGAGCTACATGTTGCCCGGAATGCAAAGGGACCGTATTTATCCGACTAAAGTGTCGGGGGATTCGGTCGAGTCGTTCATAAAGCTGCCTAATTAGCATTTGCAGTGTCTTGTTAATGAAGGGGAATTGCAATTATAACTGTCAACTAATCTGCTGCCTAGCTACCTGTCTGTTTCAGCTGTTTATTTCTATATGTCTGGCATAATTTTTTTTTGTGATTTTATGTTGTACGGACGCAATAAATTGTCATATGGGGAGAGGCAATAGTTATATGTTTATATTAATGAGTTACGTGGAAAAAATCTCTTTCCAGCTCTGGCTGAAATTCTCAGTGTTAAAGAGACAACGGGAAGAAAGCTCTACTATGTCCACTACATTGACTGTGAGTAAAATTTTTACTTAGTTTCACTGTTTGAAACGGAGTGCCTGTCATCCTGCCGTGGTTTTTTTTCTACAATCGATAGAAAGAGTGAAGAATGCCTCATCAATGTTTTGTAAATAAATCAAATTTCAACAATCGGTCATCTATTTTTCAAGTATTTGCTGTTATTTTGTACAATGACGTTTACATCTTCAGTCAACAAGCGTCTGGACGAATGGGTTACCCCGGACAGGCTGGACATGAAGAAATTGCAGTTTCCCAAAAAAGAAGCCAAAACTCCAACCAAGAATGGGCTCCCTGGGTCCCGTCCTGGGTCCCCAGAGAGAGAGATGGTGAGCGCAACAGAGCTGACATTTTTAATTATAAAAATATTGATAATTATTAAATTATTGTCTCAAATTCCATATTGGATTAGGTCTTGCAAAGGCATTTCCCCCTCAAAGTTTTGAATGGTTGTTAATGTGATTTTTAAATAAATGGTAAATGGACTGCATTTATATAGCGCTTTTCTACTTCTACAAGTACTCAAAGCGCTTTACAATTCATGCCT
>JAODKE010000002.1:1802959-1815130 GCA_026779605.1 Mormyrus hasselquistii
TGCAGTAGATTCTTTTGCATAAAATTACCTGACTTTTTGTTTTATGCCTGTTATTTTTGATCGTGCTAGTAGAGTTATTAATTATTGGTTGAAAGATGCTAGTTTACTGGCAAATGACTGAAGTAGCCTGTGGATGGGATATAGAGAACATGGCAGAAGTATCAACTGGAAACTGGGACAATAGTTTTTGCTCAGCTTGAGCATTTGTTGCAGTTTCTTTAAATTGCTGCCACCCCCGTCTCTGGCCAGGTACTGCTATACCTGTGAGACGCACACGCCGCCGCGCTGCTCGCACTGCTTCGACTGCAACGTGTGCGTGCTGCGCCGTGACCACCACTGCGTCTTCTTTGGCCAGTGCGTGGGCTTTCGAAACTACCGCTACTTCCTGAGCTGCCTGTTCTTCATGTGGGCGGGCCTGCTGTACGCCGTCGTCATGAACGCCGAGGTCTTCATTGTCATCCTGAAGGAGGGCGTTACCCTGCACAGTGTCATGCTGCTCATGGTGCCCTGGATCATGCTCGTGTCTGGTGAGTTGCTCCGACACCAGGGGAGGCACTGTGGTCCGTGACAGCCCTCGGAACATCTGGACCATCTTTTCCTTTCATCCCACACTGACTGTTACGTTGCATTATATTAGAAGCTACATCACTTCTGCCTGTCTGTGCTGCTTGTTTATTTGTTTTGAATCCACTTGTTTTGTTATTGCTATATCTTCAGTCAGGAACAACCATTTTGTCAATGGGGCTGTATTAACAAGCTGGGATTCATTAAAATTTCTCTCAATGAACTGTTAGTTGTAATGGTTCCTGAAGCTTCAATTGGCCAGTTCCTGTTTTCTGACCTCACTAGATGGTGCTCTTGGGTTTACTTTGGGGCATGCTTTGAATTATTTTCTGAATAAATAGAGAGCACCATCTAGAGCAAATGGTTCATGAAGCTTCATTTGACCATCACTAGTTATGAACAAAATGATGCCTCCTGAACCATTTGCTGTATTTTTTGATCCCACTAGATGGTGCTCTTAGTCTGCTTTGGGGCATGCTCAGTGCCCCTTTTTGATCAGAGAGCACCATCTAGTGGGGTCAAAAAATACAGCAACGGGTTTATGAAGCATCATTTTGTCTATCGCACTAGTCACTCATTATGGTTTCAGCCAAATTACAGCAAAGGGACCTTTTCCCTCCAGAGTCCATTCAGATGTAGACGCGCATTTTGAGAAACTGTTGTATTACGCCATTGTTTTTCCACTTGTGACCTTCCGATTAGCCCCCAAGTTAACGACCTCTCCTCTGACCTCTCTCATTGTTTTCACCCACTGAATCGTTTGTTATTACACCATCCTCTGTAAGTTCTAGGCACTGTCCTGTGTTCATTTCCTTAAACTAGACGTATCAAAACTGTGATGTGCCCCATGGAATTACGGGGGGGGCACACAGAGAATCGTGTGGGGGTTTGAGGTGAGGCAGACCTGTTTTCGAAATTGCAACCTTTAGAAATATTGGAAACAATAAGAGCACATTTTATGCCTGTACACATATGACATTAAAAAAAATTAAAATGCACCAGGCCAGTCTGTATATGTGTGCATGTGAGGGGGGGGGTGAAGAACAGTATAAATATATCAGCTCTAGGGTGGCCCTGTTTTTTAAAAAAAAAAAATACCACTAACTTAAATCATCACATATGTCACCAGCGATAGTTGCTACATCTAAAATGGTTTAGGTCACACATCTGTATTACTTAGTCTCGCAGTGAGTGAGCCTCATGACCCTGTCTGTACTGTAGCTATCCAGTTGGGGCTAAATTATTTGCTGTGTGGAGTAGCAGCTGTACCCAAGATAATGGCCCCTGGCTGTATTGTGTCAGCTGTAGCCGGCATTCACTGTAACCCGTGCTACGTATCGTCTCTGTCTCCCAGGTCAGGTGACGGCTGGGGCCTTCGCCTTCGCATTCATCGCCGACACGTGTGTGGTGGGCTTTCTGTTAGTGGCTGGTTTCCTCTTCTTCCACGTGGGTCTGATGCTGCGGGGCCAGACCACTAGGGAGTGGTACTCAAACCGTCGTCCTTACAGCCTGGGTGTGTTGGCCAACATCCGGGAGTGCCTGGGACAGCGGTGGTACCTTTGCTGGCTCTGCCCTCTCATCACCTCCCCGCTTCCTGGGGATGGTGTCCACTTTCAAGTCACAGGGTCTCTGGAGCCAGTCGGTTCCTCAAGGTAACGTGATGTGCGACTGTCTGCTGTGAAATCCCAATGATTCTGTCAAAGCCTTAGAAAGGAAGTAGTCCGTCTCTCCCTCTGCAGGTAACCGTCCCTCAAGGTAAAGACTGTCTCAAACTTTATACTTCCCTGAGTTTAAATATTCTGTGATGAGCCCAGATATACAAGATGCATGGAGAAAAAAAAAAAAAAAACACTGAAAATAGAATGGACACTATCCTGCTCTCCTATACTGTTTTTTTTTGCGTGACTGGCATCAAAATTTGAATGTATTGTACAAATAAATTTAAATGAAATGGATTCCACTTTTTTTCACTTCATCACCAAACAGTTTTTTTTTCTTTTGAGTGAAAGCAAAATGTATAATCAATGGAAAAATATTTCTTATTTACCATATGTTCAAAATGTATTCCCTTCCCCTTTACATGAATATTGCCTTGTTGGCAAAATTTAAGGCTCATTAATATTCTACTGGTACTGTTTATTTTAGAAAAAAAAATAAAGAAACCTATTCATTGTTTAAACACCAACTGTTCTAAACACTGCTGTGTATGTATATTATTACATAGTGAATATTACAGTTGTTTTTTCCCCCGATGACATTTGTTTGAAGTGCCTGTCCCATCAAAGCATGCCCTTTAAACTGCTGGGGATTTCAGAAGTTTCATTTTGTCTGAAAGAGCAGCCAACTGACCTTCTGTGCTACCTCAGTGCCACAAGTAGGGAGTAGGCTGGAAGTGAGAGCATTGTCTGTCATTCTGTCTGTCGTTCTGTCTGTCGTTCTGTCTGTCGTTCTGCCTGCCACTGGTGTCTTCTCAGTAAGTCACTTCTCAGTCCAGTGAATGCTGCCCGTTTTTATGTTCAGCTATTCTCCGGATCTTTACCCTGTCTCTTAGTTGCTTGGTGACATAAACCGGTGCCAAACTTTAACCCGATGCCAAATAATAATTTGATTTAGTATAAAAGCTTGTCAGGACTACTTTTGTGGTCTTACTTGGTTTCCCCTGTTTATGTAAAAGTATCAGTTAAATATCTAGAATTGCTGTGAAGGTGCTGCATGTTTCACAATACCCACAGCATTTGTATGTGGTATTCTGTGATACTGAATGTGACCATCCTTATAGTTTTCATTGTTTTGAGAATCTGCCTATCAATTAGTTGGTTTAGTTAGACGCTATACAGTAGCAGAAGGTTTGTTGACTAGAGTTTGGCAATCAATACTGGCTATGAATTAGATCCTTGTAATTTTTTTTTCTTTAAATCAAGGAGACAAATTAGTTGATTTGCTAGTTGTGAAAATAAAATTTGATGAACACAGACTTAAATTGTGAAGTCAATAAATATAACCACTGGGGTATTTTTGGTTGTTCACTAATCCTCACAGTATTGGTACACTGCCTTACATTGTCAGGCGACCAGATATCAGTCATTGAAGTTTAGACTAGAATCGTTTGAATAAATTCAAATATTTTTCTTTTTAAACATGCATCAGTTCCGTAAACTGTGATAATATGGCTGGTACTCGTGATATGTTTGGACATATTTATTGTTCCTAACGCGTATTTTGTCTGATTTTGAAAGACCTATGCTTATTTTCCAGATGAATTAAACCAAAGGTTATTGTTATGTTGGACGTAACAACCATTTAGCTGTTTCAGCCTTTTGCATGTTTGTGTATCAAGACCATGAATATTTTGGATGCGCATATAGGCATTTGAAGTTGTTTTAAGTAAGTTAGTTAATATAACATTTTCGTTTAGATAAACAAACCCTTGTGCAGCTGCAAGTTTTAGGGGTAGGCATGAATGTTAAGTGTATTCTGTAAACATTAAAAAAAGTTAAAATAAAAAATCGTAGCGGGTTAATAAGTGTACATATAGGCACTATTGGTTGTACGTCGTCATTATCAACTGAAGAGTTTTTCCATTGAATGAGTGGTGATTGTGATGAAGCATTTCCGACATTTCTTGCAGGTTTTCTTAGAAGGGAATAGTTATTTATTGTCATCGAGCCATTGCACTTACCGCCCGTTTGCCTTAGCCCAGTGTTTTTGTTGCTTTTTACACGTATTCTCCTTTGATTTATTTTCAAAGAACCGGTACCATTATGCTTATCTAGCGCTCAAGCAGCTGTCTTCTGAAATTCCCTCTATTGAATGTAATTTCTCGTGTTTCTTTGTTGTTCCCCGGATTATAATAAATGTTTTCATACTTATCTGGTGGTCACGTGGTGGTGTTTGAGAAAGCGAGAGACATTAACGAACCTGGTGTTATGTATAGAAACGCGGATGAATGGAAACAAAATATCTAAAGCAAATCGGTCTAGAGTGGTAATCTTTCGTTACATTTGTATGTAGTTTAAACTGCAATTTCAACGTTACAGATTTAAAAACAAGCTTGCAGATTTTTACGAAGGATATTCGTGTATCTTGCATGTTAAAATGTACCTAGAGGTTCTGGAAAAAAAATCACTGAAATCACTGAAAATGTGCGTCCATCTTCCAACCGTTTATCATAAACATGGCATAAGACGGGGTATATCCTGGACCGGATGCCAGCGTATCACATAGCACATAATCTAATTTACCTGTAATTTATGAGAGTATCAGAGACGACAAACCGTCTACGTATATGTCATCATCACTGCAAGAGGAAACCCACGTATATCGGGCTTGGAGCCCCAAAACCATGGACATAACCGTATTGCCTGTATATTCTGTAGCAAATCGCAGGTTAAAAGCTGCATGAAATCCGCGTAGTTTTTGTTTTCAAAATTCCCACCATAGAGCGTTGATAAGCTTAAGCCAAAGCTCTGCAACTTAAACCCGCCCTTTGTTTAGTCGAATTTCCTTGCATTAATAATTCAAATATTATTGGAATATTATGCTGAATCGTCGATTTAATGGTTTTTGAACTTGATGAAATAAACGAGTGGAACAACCACTAACCGACATGTCTCTTTATTTAGATTTTAAACTTAAGATTTAAATCCGCAGTTAAATTAAATAAATCGTATTTTCTTTGTGAAACACTGGCAGTATGGCGTTTGTTAATTAATGCGCTGTTATTTGGATTTTTCGTTACATATTATTTTGCGCAAAAAAAAAAAAAAAAAAAAAACACGGCTGGGCTTTTCCTGGTGTCCATATGGCCGCGGTTAAACAGAGACAGAGACAGCTGCTGACAGGCCAGGCCATTGTGTGTGTAAACAGAGCACAAAAAAACACCATGAGCCACTGGATTGTTATCAAAGTTGTGTTTTCTAGTTCCGTCTTCCACCACAAACCATTTTATAACATGATGAAGGAACAGCTGGTTGTTTCTTCAGATATCTTATTCTTCTTGGAAAGGCGTTAACTAATTACAGCTGCCATCCTGTATTTATATATAATGTTGAAAGGAATTTTAAATACTGTAAAAGTTTGATTTCATCCATACTGCAGTCCAGTTACAAGCACCTGCTTGAGCCTGTGAACCTTAAATGCTCTCCTACGACATAGTCACTGATAAGAGTTTACAATTATATACACCAGTATTTCTTAGCGTATAACCCTTCTGAGCAAGACCTTTTGACTGTCCCTCTGGCAAGGGGAGCAATCCCATTATAGAATGCTCACCAGCACCCATCAAATCTGTGTGGGCACTTGTCCTGGTCCTAAACTTAGCCTTTAGAAAGGCGCAGGTTCATTAGCATTATATATTTATGTACGGCATTGTCGGCTGTAGAAAACCACTGCTGTGGGAGTTGTAAAGCAGATTGCTTTACCTCAGTGATTGCTTTTTATTGTCCTAGTGTATTCTTTCCTGAAGAGAACACAGATGCTTTTGCTGGAAGTCTACAATGTAACAATCACTAATGCAGGTACATTAGTTTTATGGCTTGTTTCTTTTTTGCTTCGTTTGGATTGTTACAATATTACAATGAACCGGGTTTATGATTATTTCTAAGAAGGTGACATTAAATATCATAATATATTTATCTGTCTGCACAAAGGTTATGTGCCGCAAGTGTTTCCCATTCCCTGGTTGTCTCGTCTTCCCCTCTGTCTTTCCTCTACCTTTCTGGTGATCCCCAACCCTAGACTGGGGATCATAACACAAACGTTTGATTTCAGTGGTTATCCTTTATAAGGTGAATACGGTACTTGTGTGGGTTTGTTTGGTGCAGAAAGCACTATTTGAATACCTGTTAGGAATGAGGGATTTTAAAGTCGCACACCTGAGGATGCACTGGATACAAAACGCCTCCATGAGCCAAATGAATACCTAACTAGGGATAACCCCAACAACACAATGGCTCAGGAATGAAAGGCTAAGTTTAGCGCCTGTGTGCATGGAGCGTCACGGTCACAAGCAAATGCACACTGGGCCTATTATGCAGACGAAAGCGCCGCCGGACTCACCTCTGCTCCCTGACCTCCCTAACCCTGACCGGTCACTGTCAAGGTCACTCGGGTTCCCAGCTGCCCGGTTCTAGGTCCCAGAGGGCTGGAGCAGAGTGACCCAGACAGAGATGGACTGACCCGTCCGGTGCTAGTTGTGCTACTCACACAAAACACACGTCACTGTGGTCATGGGGCTGGCGAGTCGAGGCGGATTTTCAGAGATTCTAAGCTTTTTGAGCCAATGTTGAGTTACGGTGAAAATACTCACCGGAAGCAATGCAAGGACAGAGCAGTGAAAATTTAAAAAAAAAAGCCCTTATTCACTGCAACAATGATCTCCTCTCACTGCTGCGGTCAGCAAGGTGCTACTGCCGTCTGAAGGCCACACCGGAAAGAGAGAGGAGAAGCTTCCATTCTCAGCTGATTCATAACACAGTCCGCAGCTAACAAGCCTCTTTACGTCACTTCACCCACTTTCATCTTTACATACTGCAATCGCACATGATTGTGCTTCTGTTAATATACATGTTTTGCAGTTGTTTTATCTTGAATGTTGTATTTTATAATTATACTATTTATATAACATTTTTAATATTTTATTCAGATTTATTCTTATCTCTTTAGGCTATTTCATTTTTTCTTGAACTGAATACATACAGAAAGCAGGAGCAAATGTGATTCACTACACAGCAAGACTGCGCGCAATTGTCTGTGTGACAAATAACGCGTGAAACCTGAAATGCGCATGTCAGTCGTGGTAAAATATCACCCTGCTTCAATTTACGACCTGTAAAAATACTACTCTCATTACTACAGACCAACAACATAAATTGATTAATAATCTCAGTCAAAGAACATCTAAGTTAAACGTACTACGAAGTATGAAAGATGACAATCCAATTAAAAGATGCCGAGAACAGCAAAATTTTGGATTCACCAAGACGAGCTGCAGGAATAAGCATCCCATAATAATATGTGATTCGCCTTTGGCATCTACTTTCCGAAAAACGGTGCGATTGCGTTCACATTAGGAATGTCAGACAGGTTGACTGCAAAGTAGGATTCCTGGCTTAATGAGGTAAACTCTTCTTCAGCTCAGGGTTACACATGTCACAGTACTAAGTAGGTCATTGTGGAAAATTACATTCCACTCCTAAATTTAAGGCTCTGTTGAGTCTAGTTCCTCTGCGTGTATTTAAGATCTGCCTCTTCGCGGGTCATTCGTCTGGGAAACATAACATCAATGTTTTCATAAAACCTTCGTTCAATTTGGCTCATTCTGCTGGCACATATCTCTACTCTCGGAGCATCTTGGCAAAAATACCATTACAGTGATGCATGCCAGCCAACAAACGTATTGACCTAATTTGTAAATAGCTCTCCAAGGCAAGGCAATAAAAATGTATCTCTTCAAGATTTCTGCAGGAGGCTGGTTGGGGAACGGGGCGTATGCCTGTCAGAAATCTCTGGTAAAGATTCGCCTGGTAGTTGACAGGATCAGTTGGATGTGGTCTTTGCTTAAACTTGGAGAATGTTCTCCTAAACATCTGAATCTTTGTTTTGCCTGCTTCATGAGGCTTCCTGAAGACATTACTCTGTCAGAGTATGTGACATAACCGACGCCTGTGTGATTCAGCACAAGAGAAACTCTGTCAGGGAGGGGGGGTTTCCCTCCTGTTAAATGACAACACGCTTTTATTATTCCATCCTACCACTAAGGCCACCTAGATGGCACGGTGGTGAAACAGTAGACCAATCACTGAAATCATACGACAGATAAAGGTGCTGCCTACTCTAATCTGCATATGCCAGGAGGAGGGGAACATGGAGACAGCCCATGGGGGGTGAACACCCTGAACCACAGAGTGAATCTGAACATGGGGTGGGATGTCCATTGGGGGGAAGGGGGCAGGGTAATTTTTTTACTTTTTTAAAAAAACTTAAAAGTTTAACTTTTAGTTTTTAAAAAAGATACATTTTTATTAATAAAGTTGTATCGATTTTTGTGATTGTTCATCACTACATTGATTGCATTTTGACACATCAATTTATTTATTTCCCAGATTATTATATGGAACATGTGTGCCCCTTGTAGAATACATAATGTTACGCCGAAAGCTTTCATTTCACCATTTCATAAACTTACTTGTGTTTAATTATTTATATTTCGAGTGGTGGAAATCCTACACGCGGTGTAACTGAAAAAAAAATCCACTGTGGTCCTCTTCTGCGAATTTATACCAACCGTCGCCCTAAACACTAATCACAACTGGATGCGGCGCATCACCCTGTAACATATGTGCATTGTCCTTAGTGACAGTAAGAATTGTGTTGTACTGGTTGACTGCAGGGGTCTTAGTTGGAGGGGTGCAGGCTTAGAGGTCTGAATATTGGGTCAATAAGAAGCATAAAGAAAGGGAAAGTTGTGAAGAATCCGAAGCCGTGTCGGAGCAGGTGCAAGCGGACACATTCCTGGCTGTAAGCAGGAGGCTATCAAAAGCATTCCTGCACAAGCGGGAACAGGCTGCCGCTACCCGTCGCGTTCAGCAATCCCTCATAAGCCCTGTTTCTACAGACCATCGGCGCTTCCAACATGCACACACACACCCCCACCCTGCCCCCCGCGGCGTCCACCCGACTATCAAGTAAGCAACTGGACAATTAAGACAGAAAAGCAGAAAAGGAGAGAGTGAAAGAGGAGGCGTTGGGGAAGGCAGCTGGTTAGCAGTGTTCAAGATAAAGGGGAAAAACGGTAGATTATGAAACAGACTCGCAGGAAACAAAACGAACTGTAAAAAAAAGGCGTCCTATTTTCACGACAGTGATACTTATGAAACACAAAAGATAAAACATATTAATAATATGGAATAATATGATGATTATATAAACCAAATGTTCCAGCAACAATTAGTCCGTCAGCTTTTTGTATCTTCTTTTCAAATTGGTTAAGATCCTCTGTTTTAAATCGTCCGATGCTTGATATGAATTTTGAATAATATACGAAATGAACATTGTTATCAGCTGGGTTTAGTTTTGTTTATACGTCGCGTTTCGTGGTCGCTTTTCTGAACCAGATTGCAATATACGCTGTTTTATTTATACCAGGGGAAAAAATCATTAAGAATTTTGCGCGTACTAGAAGACAACACTGCAACATTTCAATGAATAATTCATTAACACCCAATGAAACAGTTCATAAGTTTCTAATCCAGATATGTAGATATGTATCTGATGTAGGTATTGCAATTTCTACTCATATTTAAAAATTATACAAATTATGTAACAGTGGAAAAATGGAATAATGTGGTAAACGTTTTAATAAATGTAATCACGGAGAACAAGGAGTAATTTGTATTTTTATTGCTTAAATATAAGAACATACCAACATATAAAAATACAAAATGCGTTTTGGTAAATTTTGAGTTTAAAATATTTTTTGACTTTCACAATGACGTTTTATTGTAAGGCAAATACCTAATAAACGCATTCTAGTAATAACACAAAAGCAGCAATTTTTCTGTATGAAAGGCCATAAATAAATAAATAGACTTTAATATGAATAAACGTTGAGGAAAAAATAACGCACATATAAAAAGCTAACTGGCTATACAGATTGCGCTGCTGACTGTTTACCCTTGAGGTCGTCGCCAGGTTTTTGCACAACGAGTTAGAAATAAGCAACACATGTAAGATGATGGTCAAAACTGGCAACATGGAGTTTTTTTGGTTCGCTTCCATATCCAAGTTTGTCAACCCGTCTGAGACAATAAAATAACATGTCTGGTTTCAGCTGGATGACATTTGTTGATGTGCCTGGTGAGCCCTGGAGAAGAGAAAAAGTTCTCGCCGCAGAATCTGCATGGGTACACCTCGCTGGCTGCAGATCCCGTTCCCTGCGCGTCTTTCCCGAGGTATGGAGATCTAAGCTCGCCGGAGCAATTCTGTTGTGGATTTGATTTTACTTTTTCTTCTATAGGCTGTGCGCTCTCCGAAGCCGTGGCCTGCCTATTGTGCAGAGCGAGATGTTTTCTTAGATAAGCTTGTCTCCTGAATTTCTTGCAACATAGGGAGCAACTGAAGGCCAGGTCTTCTTCGGATCCAGAGTCAGAAACCTGCGGAGACGGTGTGCGTCCATCTCGAATCTTAATGGTTTGGTCATGTCCGACAGAAGTCAAATTAGACTCCATCTCCTCGCTGTCTGCGGAACTGCCCTCCGGCTGGGTCTTTGGCTTGTGCCACCTTCTGTGGGAGGCTAAATTGGCGGGGCAGCTGAAGACTTTGTCGCATTCAGTGCAGCGATAGTCGACGCGGACGATGCGGGAACACCTGTGCTGCGCTAGGGTCAGTGGATCCGCGTATCTCTCCTTGCAAAGTTGACAAATGAACTCACCAAGCGGGCTGTTGGACCGCGGCTTTGCGTCTTCCTCCGGCATTTCCTTGATCTTCAAACCAAGAACTGGCGATGTTGTAACTTCATCCCGGTAACTTAGTTTTTTATCTCCATGGGCTGAACTCGAGGACTTCTGCTTTTTGGCATGCGTCTGCTTGGCTTTGGCATTTGTGGGGGCGGGTCGCTTGGCGGCGGTGGACTCAGGTTCTTTGCACGGATTGCCCAGTTTCGTTGTCATCTCAGCCAGAGAAGGATGGAACCCCACAGCTGTGCCGCTGATGCCGAAGTTTTGCTCAGGAAAAGACTCGGCTTGAACGGGAGAGCTGGAGTTCAGTTTGCGATCTAAGTATTCGGCCGATGTGTTCTGCTGGGGGTACGCCGCACTGACAGGCCGATTTGGACTGAGAGTCGGGGGGCATTGAGCTTCAGGCATCCCGCCTAAACTTACCCGACTCTGTATGCTCCAGACCTGATTGCAGTCCGTGGGCAAGGTCGCAGTCCTGATATGCTTTCTGTCGATGTAGCACGGCATGCCTGAAGCGTAGACTGCTGTTAAGAAACCCTGAGCTGGGACACACTCCTCACGCACCCTGTAGGAGACTGCGCCAGGCTTTTTGGTGCGCTTTACCAAAAAACCCCGTGGCATCGCGACTTCGGTATTCCAAATTGAGATACCTGCAGAGAAACGTCAAGATTGTGTCTACAAAAAAGTAAAGACTAACTGCCAGTGAAAATAAACGAGAACCTTTCGGCTGAGCGGTCCAGCGTTGTGACACTGACTTCACTCCTTACCTCGTCTTTTTAAAGGCGCTGAGCTCCCATTGTGCGCCCGAGGGAACGCAGATGGTTGCAGCCTAAGCGCCAATAGTGGCGGGCCGGCAACTTGATCCACTCCGAGTCTCGGGGGAGCGGAGCGGCAGATGTCAACCCCCCTCGTCACACCCCCACTCCCTGACGCGTGGTCCCTTATAATTATGTAGATTGGGCCATGCCACACGCCAAGCTTCTCTAGCTTTTGTTCGCCCGCTCTCCTCCGGGACTCCATTCAACAAACACGTGCCCTACCTTTGTCTTCATTCAACAGGGCAACAGAATGGAAAGGGGGGGGGGGGGGGGGATTTTATGTCGGTGAAGGGGGGAGGGGGGGTGGGTGGTGGAGGGAGTGCACGGGGTGGATA
>JAODKE010000002.1:1815140-1835747 GCA_026779605.1 Mormyrus hasselquistii
ACCCACCAACCAACAACCCCCCCCTCCTCCTTTTGTTTTAAAAAAGAGGGGGAGAGGAGGGGGGGGGGGGGGGGGGGGGGGGATTTTATGTCTGTGAAGGGGGTAGGGTGGCTAGGTAGTAGAGGTAGTGCACAGGGTGAATATATCTAGGTTAACGTAAATAAAAAGTTTAATGTAAAAGGTTGCAAATGGTTTTTGAAGTAGTGAAAACGTTAAAACGAGCTCAATCAGAATCTCACAGCGATGCACTCACCCCTTCTGCATACATACACCTGAACGTCTGATTCCAAGAATAGGAAGTCTGCCCCGCTATTGTGAACGAAATTAACCCTTTTCACAGCATGACTCCTAAAAATCCCACCCACACCCCCTCAAAAGAAAAATGGGAGGAATACATTTCGATCGGCATCAGGGACTTCCAGAATGCGATGTGCGTCCTACAAATGCTCTTAGACCGCAAACAAAAGATGTTCAAAAAAATCTATGAACATATAGTGTTCGCTTACCCTCTGCGGCGCGCATATGGGTATGAGGCTTAACGGATTCTTGTTATTAATTCACTGTTTTGTTTTTGACGTGGTATTTTTTTTTCAAACAAAGCGTTCCATTTGACAATAAAACTGACATGGTCTATTGTATTGAAACATTTACCGTCTCAAGGTATAATCATAGTGTTAATGATAAATTTACTTTTCTGTAATGCATACATTTTAAATACTTAAAATACTGTATTTTTTTAAATAAAAGTTTTACGTTGTCCTGTAGCTAAATCAAGTCGTTCAAAACGTGCAGGCCTATAGATAGATAGATAGATAGATAGATAGATAGATATACCTGATTACACTTAACGACTGATACAAGTGACAGCTAATAATCCTAACTGCTAAAATGTGATTTAAAGAATACGGTACGCCTGAGTATTACGGCAATTTCATCAAAATAAACAATGAATATATTAATATACTCAAATTACATATGTACATTGTAGCGACTGTCAGCTTCATAGCTACTGAAGCAAAGCTTATAAAAAGTAAATACTTAAATGAAAACACGTTTGGATGAAAAGCAGACCAATAATGAATCCATACTTCAGAAGATGGTTAAATTGCAGGTACAGTGATTAGCACAGAAAAGAGTACACTTCTGAAAAAAGTTAGTTTACGCTGAACTCTGTTGAGTTCGTAATTCTCCAAACTACGAATACCAGGCGTCGTGCGGTGTTCTTTTGCGGATTGGTATCTCTGGGGAATGGAAACTGTTATTGCCTTTCCCCCGGTCAGGTTAAGAGGACCGGGGAGCCTGGTGTGTGTGCTGGAGATGCGTCTTTCTCTCTCTTTTCTTTTCATTCAATGTCGGAATTGTAAGTCTGAAAGTGTGCCTTGCAGCACAGCCACGCGCCCGATCTGACCTCATGACCGGTATTTGCATAAAGCTGGAAAATCAAATTAAGCCTTTTCTAGGGTCCTGTCCGATTTAACCCATTACCATCGGACAGACACAAACGGTGTAAATACAGGACGCTGAACTGCACATTTCTTCAAAATATGTACCATGGCAGAGAACGCATATGCATGTAATTGACGATTGTTGGTTACACGCAAGTCATCGATCGATACTTGTGATTTATCCAACTGCATTCCATTTATTACGCATTTACGAAATTGCTTAACTGTGCCATATAAAGACAAAAAAAGACAAATTCTGATAACTACTGACAAACATTCATTGCCATCTATAATGCGTGCTCATCGTGTTTTTACTCTATGATGTTTGTAAGTTTGTAAGTGATGTTTGTATGGTGTTTGTAAGTTTGTAAGTTGAGTATTGTGAAAATGGGACACCTGGCAAAGTGGGAGTTAAACTTTGCATTTAATATATTTGTTTATTAATACTTTATTTTCTGTTCTATATGGTGTTCAAGGTGTATACATGTATTTAGAATGACATCTAGCTGGGATTCGTGACATTGAGATGAATTTTCCAGAAAGCAAATTTTCAGAAAATGTCATATTTTAACAATACTAAACCTACACAAGGCCACTCATCGGCTGGAAGTGGTGACATCCTTTTTCATACTCTACTGTCAGACGAAATATATTACGTCAAATAGAAAAACATGCATCTGTGTAAAACGTCTGGTTGTATTTCAAACAGCTGTAATGTAGCAGAGCGGCATAGTGGCGTAATGATGCTCCGCGTGCTCGTTGGCGATTTAGATTTTCCCTCCATTATTTAGGCCTATCACACTTTTTATTTTACAACCACCAACATTTACTATCGAATTTGACAGAGAGAAAATGGGTTTTTGTTAAATAGCAATCAAATGGTAAAATTTCACTGGTCCTTCATACAGACAAAGCACCACGGGGGGGAAACGTATGCTAATTTTACAATTCATGAGACTAACTGATTTTGTATAAAATATTATTTACTGTATTTAGTCTAATGTTGAACCTGAGTTGCTAAATGTCCCGGGGTACTTCACATTTTGTGTGTGCAAACTTACTTAAGATTATTTCCCCGTCAATTTTTTATTTGTAAATAATGAAAAAGTAGCGTACACATAAATTAATTTAAACATTCGGCGGACTAACATAATAACTCACAAACTATCCTGCTAATACAACAGCCTACATTTGTTTCTGTTAGATGCACATAACGCCTACGCAAAGTTAAGAACATAGTAAAGTTTATGCGTTTGACAAACAGTTGCTGACATATGCATCCTCTGTCGGAATGCGCGACAATAGCCATGTGCGTGACGGTGGGCGACTCGCTTTTCCGACCGCTGCGAGATGGAAACAGTATCTCTGTGTATTATATTTCACAAGCATATGCCTTTCAGTTTTTTAACTTCCATGAATTGCTGTTATTCTCGGCCACTAGCCTGCATATTAAAAAGTGGTCAGCATACGTAATAGATTGAATGCATATGTACCATGTAATAAATATATAGAATAACATTTAAAAAGTACATTTACAATAGTTCAACTCGATTATTGGGCTGTCCTATCAACTTCACTGACTTTATTGCTTCCTTTCTTCTTTTGTCTTATCTCTATTGACAATAAAATTTTAATCTTTCTTTTCCCCCCTTTGTTTTGGTGGCTCTAATCCAAAAGGAACGTATGTTGTAATTCCTGTTGCTACGGCTAGAGAGGATCTCTGCCCGGTAGGCCGGGTCGGCGCAGATGATTGGACGCGGCCACTCGCCGGCCATGTGCTAGTGCTGGGCGGCCAACGAGCCGCGGCCTGCACCGCCCGAGGCGCTATTTGCATACAGCTGCACTCGCCTCGCAGGCTGCCGTTTCCAAGTCAAAAGAAAAGAAAAGCACTTACAGGCTAGCATCCGTGACCCCCCCCCCTCCCCTCCTTTTTTCTTTCTTTCTTTTTTTAAACTATACTCAGTCAAATTAAATAAAGTATAGAGGGGGTGTATTCTAAAGCCGCAAATTAAGATCAATTAGGGAGAGGTGACAGTGATAACGTACAAGTACCTTGGACCGGCTGGTGTGGAATTCATCCAGATTCCTTCGTTGCAGGGGGAGACGAATGACCATCTCACGTCTCTGGCAGGGAGATAAGATCACAGACAATGGACTGTACTCCTTTGTGTTAGCCTGCTTACCATGGGCACACAAGGCAGGAGAGATCGGGGTGATTAGCTCAAGCAACACAAAACCGAAAGACATCACCATATACCGCATTTAGTTATGATAATATAGCGTACTGGAATATAAATAAAACTAATGATTTATAAATGTGTGCATCATTACTGTATATCATGTTAAACACGAAATAAAAATAATTTTAAGCATTAAACTGAATATGTAAGTAATAAGTAGGCTGTTGCTTTACGTGTCTGCACTGAGTTTCCACCCAGGGACCAGAAGCAATTCTATTTACATTACTTTAGTATATTGGTTATTTTATAAATCCAATGTGAAATATGGGGTTTACAACGGCAGTTTCTCTTTTTTCTTGTTATATACAAGAATATCAACCAAGTGTCCGGTTTTATTGACCTACTGTATATGATGAATAACATTTATCCTAATAAAATTCTTTTAATAGGCTAATAACGTTACAAATATTCTTCCAGACATCCCAGATCGATGAGTCTCAATCTTTCCTAAGAAACTGAACCGTGTCCAAACCGTGAAATCCGTAAAATCTACACGCAGACCTAAAATGCAGTTTACATAAGGTGGTCAGGTAAAACTTCCATGATATCGCCTACTAAAATTTCCAGAGAAAATTATAATTCTTTCAAATATCAACCTAAACATTTTCAAATATTTTTGCAATCGAATCTCCGGAGTCGGGTACTCAGTCAGGAGGTAAATTTTTAGCGCCGCAGAACGGCTGTTACATGCTATAACGTTAAACGCCTATTTCAATTAGCGTCATTGAGCACTACAGTATGAACATCAATTCATCGAAGCTAACACCTATTGACGGAATTATAATGTCACATTACACCTCTGGAAAAAGCAGAGAACAAGGAAACAGAAGAAACCCTACAGAAATATAAGCAGAATAGGTGAAATCTCTCATGCATGAATTTGAACTTGCTTTACAATCGTCGTCAACGCCAGGTGTCGCTGTCTGATTCTAAATGACGGTTTATGACTGCAATTAAGGCAAATTAGAAGCAATATTGATATTTTCCTTACATATATACAGTACAGTTACAGGTTCTGAACAGTTATACTTAAGAACAGTTTTTTAAAATGGTTCTGTTGAACTTACTTCCCGCGGATTACGTAGTATTTTAACGTGAAGCGTCGTTAACCTAATACAAGTTGTTTAGTGAAAATTGTCTACCAAGTCTCTTTGCACTTCTTAAGTACATATGAATACGAATTTATTTCGAACAGTTATTTTCAAATAATATAATTGTTTAAGCGGGCCTTACCTCACCTAGTCTAGGAATTCAAATTTCTCCTCAAGAGGTCTATTGACTGCGAACTGCCCCCCTTACAGTAATATCTTCCTACTTGCGTTATGTGCCGGTATCTGTTCCTAAATTGTCGTTTGCTAAGCGCCGCGTTTACTTTGTAAGCTACAATACGTGCGTCTTCGACGTTTATTATACGTCGTTTTTTGGGTTATCATGGGCATACCGCACGGCCCGACATATGGCCCGGACCGACTTTAGTAATTAGGAGAGGGGCAAGGTCCCACCTCCAGATGCTCATTATCCTGAGACAGTTTGAGGGGTAAATGAGTTTTCCTCGTACAACAATACCCCGCTGTGACCCCCTCTTAGCCCTTTTCTGCTTTTCTCTGATCTGCTGCCTCGTATAATTTGATCCATTACACCGTGTGACCGAACCAGACAAAAACCAACGCTGTGTCATTGCATTTATTTTAATATTAGGACATTAATTCTAAATAAGATTTCAATCCGTATAAGTAGCGGTACATTATTTATAATAAATGTATCACTGACTAATAACATTAATTAATCAGGCTCTACACGCCTTGTTTATCTGTGTGACTAAATACCAAAACGGGCTGCAAACGGCTTGATGATTTACGAGGTGACTAAGGTAAAGTAAGGGTTGATTGCCCAGTTATGTACTATGCTGTTGCATCCTTCCTGGATAAAGAAAATGAGTAGTGAACAATGGGAGTTTATTTGGGTAGGTCCATGCCCCTTACCAACACTGCGGGGCTAATTTGGTCCCTATCAATGTTGAAACCAAACCTATCTGCCTAGTTTGATTTATCCTGTGAACTTCTCTCTACGCTCTGTGCTCACTCAGCATGTCAAAAGCACAAGATCTTTCCTCACTGGATGGGTTGCTATTCTGACCCAGGTAAAATCAGAAAAGTAACGTTGGAGATTGGGATGCTGCTGGCACAGTAAAGAGTTAAACATGCTGCCAGCTTTGGCGCGTTGTGAAACTTCTTGCCTGCGTGGAGTTTGCACGTTCTCTCTGTGTCACATGGGTTTGCACTGAGTTATCTGGCTTTCTCCCACAGTCCAAAGACATGCAGTAAGAGTGACGTCTGTAACCCTGAGGGACCTCTGCACCACTGACCTGGAGAGGTGATTAGAAGATGGATGGTCAGTCTTCATGGACCACACTGTGTCATGAGAGCAAAGTGTCGTGGAAATGTACACACCTAAGTATGCATGAGTAACAAGGGCTTATTCTTCTGGATTCATAAGCGTTTGTTTCCTAAAACCAAGGACCTGTACATGAAGTTTTTTGAAATTCCCTTTTTTTTACCATTTACTACGTTTTCAGACTATCAAATAAATACTTCAAGTATGTGCTTTAAGATGGTACCCTGTGACATTATATCTAATAAGTGCCATGTCATATGTTTGTTTTCACTTTGGTGTCATATTTTGCAGCGTGAACTTTTAGAACCCAAACCAGACCCTTAAATGTGAATAAACACAAAAAAAGTATTGACACTAACTTGTTAAAAGTCGGCATTAAAAGCTCATTAGTCCATTGGAAAGGTGAATGGGTAATAACTCCAATTACAGCAGGGCTTTTGTGTGAAGGCTTCATGGATAAGATTTCCTTAGTATGATTCCTCATAACCTGTGCATGTTTCACAGAAGCTGGTCAGAAGGAAAACGGGAACAACATGAAAGCTGTGTGAGCTCATCTCAACTCCGAATTCAGGCAACACCATCGCTGGTAATAACCTCATTCACTTCAGTAAAATCTTACAGATGGTCTTTTCTCCTCTAGTCAGTGTTTGTGGTATCTGTTCTGTGTCTGCCTTCTGATGGCAGGCACCATGTACTGGTGACAAAACCCATGGCTGAATCAGATGAGTTAAGAGGACAAGTTAATATGCTTGATTTGTCCCATGCAATGTCGTTCACAAATGTCAGTTTTCAGAATCTGAGTTGGAATGTATTTTGATTTAACAATGTCCAAAAAAGGCAGTGATTTTTAGATAATTTTAGTCACTGTAGGATTTATTGAGTTGGGCTGTTTTCTATGTTAGGTACTTTATGTTTTTTTTTTTTTTGGTGACATCTGTGTGTGTTAGAGTTGATATAAACAATATTGCTGTAGTAACAAACACACAGTGATAGTTGGGTAGAATACACACCCACACTCCTGCTATTAGAACAATGCACACAAACCTCATTATCATTAAATGTTTGGTAAACACAGATGACTGGAGAGGATCTTTATATAGATGAAGAAGAAACACAATACACAAGCATACCGATAGTTTAATTTAGCTTTCTCAACCATCAGCCTAAAAAACAGATCAGCTTTACAGAAGAAGAAAAGGAAAGACAGACAGAGAGAGAGAGAGAGAGAGAGAGAGAGCGAGAGAGAGGACATCCTGTTGGTTGGTGTCTCTGACTTATCTGGCAAAAGGAGGAGGGGGGGGAGGGTGACCAGAGAGGAGGTGTGTGAAGGGAGGAGGAGAGGGCTGGGTCTCGCCGTGATGTGAATGAAACTAAATCTGCAAAAAAGAACGAGCGAACAGAGGAAGGAGAGCAAAGAAGTCAACCTGCATACAGGCAGAAGAAGCTGCCCTGAGAGCAGAGTGGTCTGTGTGAGAAAGAGAAGAAGGATTAAGCGAAGAATGATAATGATCTTTTGAGAGAGGGAGTGAGAGAGAGAGAGAGAGAGAGAGAGAGAGATACAGAGCAGCCAGGGAAAGAGAGAGAGAAAGAGAGACAAGGCAGAGAACAGTTAGTTGGGGTGAATGAGCGATGACATGACAGCGGAAGGAAGAGGATGGAAGAGCGAGGTAAGGATTGTCTTTCGAATCACACAGATTAGCAGGGATTTACAGCCCTCCATCCATTCCTTATGTTAGGGCTGCGACTCAGTTCAGCAGCTTCTCTGGGAATGCTGCACACCTGTTTGTCTGTACCGAGACATTTTCTAAAAAGTTATCGCACGGGTAGAACAACAGCGTTGGCGCGAAAGGGGAAACGCTTGGCAAAAGAGAGGAAATGATGTTTGAGGTGCCCCCCCCCCCACCACGCGCACTTCTTGCTCACTGCTGTCGCAAGACGTTAAGTTATTACGGATGGTGCCCGCAGCCCCTGGCCGTGGGGTTTGGAGATGAGAGCTGAACAGGCAGACGGGCTGAGAAACTCACGCACAGAAGCTGGTGGTAAGACGAGTGAAAGATGCGTTCCTGTGCAGGAAAATAAAAAACAGCGTTAACATTTTGGTTCAAGCTTAAAGTGCTGGACCAGGAAATGACTGAAATGTGCAGAGGAAAAGAAGACAAGTTTTTTTTTTCATTTGTTTGTTTGAGAAAAATTTCAGTACATTGAGTAGAAGAAAAGTTGGGGAGCATTTGTAAGGATTTTCTACAGTTGAGGCAAAAGCAGAGCTTGATGTAAAAAATGGGGATGCTGTAGCAGAGCTGGGGAAAATGCAGGTTGTGTGAGTCAAAGCTATGTAGATACAGTGAGTAAACCATTAATAGGCCGTACTCAAGGCTGCAGCCACAGGTAGGAAATCAAGTGGCATTTTTTGGTGATAGAAAGGAAACTGGAGTATCGAGGCTGCCAACTTTGCAGTCATCACTTGACATCTCACAAAATTTTACCAGTGTCGTGGAAATGTACACACCTAAGTATGCATGAGTAACAAGGGCTTATTCTTCTGGATTCATAAGCGTTCATTTACCATGTTTTCAGACTATCAAATAAATACTTCAAGTATTTATTTATTTACGGATACATTCTGCAGGTTGTCATGTTTAACAGGTATTTTGGGTCTCATAGAAGGCATGTTTGTGGATGAATAGTTTTGCATGTTTGTGGATGACCTGGTGTGCTGGAGTATTAACCCGCACATGAACATTTTAATGTGGAGTAAGCATTTTGTGAAGGTTGAAAAGTAATGCAAGGTTGAAAGTAAAGGTAAATTCCCAAAAGCTCACAAGCATTCCTTGTTTGTAGCTTCAACGCTAAGCAGCTGTACCATAAAAGCATGCAGTCTTGGGTTAGGGAATTGGTCATCTACTATAAGGAAGAGGTGTACACTTCAGGGTATGCGTCATTTGGTCCCTATGGTACAAGTGGCATCATTCTGTCGGCAGGTGCTTGTCTGCCTTGCGTGCTGCGTGGTGATCATCCCAGGGGTCATGAGATCAGAGGAGCACATTTCTCATCTGATTTCTGCTGGATGGCAGATTGTGACAAACCAGAGAATACACAGGAGTTAGGAGTGCAATTAGAAAGACACTCGCATTTCAGCCGACTTGCACTAATATTGCACCTGTCACATCATGAACTTCTGTGGGAGAGAAACATTCAAAATGTCTTTAGCTGTGGTCTCGCTCCTTACACAGCCCCTGCAGCCCATTGTCCTCTCTTTTATGCCTCAGTGTTAGTGACATGACAAGGCGAAGTAATGCCCTGGGATGCGTGACATGGGCAAGCTGGACAGAATTTTGGGGGATAGAGGCCTTGGGGCTAAAGTCATTGTTGGGGGTTGACATATAGCATAAAATGCTGCTGATGCAACCGGAAAATAATTAAAAATTGGGGGGGCCCAGCAACTCAGGTCCCTGGGCTACAGCCCAGGTTAGCCTGTGCATAAGTCCGACCTTGTGGGAAAGGGAGGTTTGACTCATTTTCACCCCCCATTGCAGTTTTATTTCATTGCCTCAGCCAGACTGTTGGCAAAGTCAGCTTTGCAGGCACTCCAGGGAGATTAGCGTGAATGCCTTCGCGTACTTGTTTATCACACAAACACAAAGATGAGTGGCACCTTTAATATTCTTATATTCTCAGATACACCCGCAACAATATCCTCATAATCCAGCACCTTGCGAAGGCCTGAGCAGTAAAGCAAAGCCTGATGGCCTGATTGTTATCGGAATTGAGTATTTAGTCACAGCCCTTGTGGTCGGAGTGAGGTGACGATGGTCAGGCACGGCCGTGTTTCGGTGCCTGCCACTGACACGCGATCTCTAACATTACGGGGAGATTTGCTTTCTCCCAATGACACCAAAAGTAGTTGCCAGTGGGGATGCAGTGTTCTGTTTATTTGGAAGTTTTCCCGTCTAGTTTACGGGCCTTTCAGAAATATCTTGTGACAATGAACTAAAAAGACATTCTTTTCTTTTTCTTTTATTTCACCCAGTGTTTTTTTTTTTTATTTGATTTAAAAGGACCTTATCTGACCTCGTTACAATTGCCCTGGTGTTAATGACTGTCTTAAAATGTAACCAGTTAACACTTATGTAACCTTAGTTAACAGTAACATTACTGTCTTACATTAACATCACAGTCTATAATGGCTTCATCTCCTAAGGCCAACCACACCTTTTTAGCAGAGATAAAGAAGAAAATCTGTGAGCGTTAGTGTGTGTTTGCTCTACTGCCTCTCCCCTACATAGTCCAATCGCAAAGCGTAAACCTTTATCCAAAGTGAATTACAGGAGTGTCATACAGTATGTTGCCCATTGTCTGAGGCTGATCAGGTTAAGCAGCAAGTCACCATCACTACCGAGTTCTGCAGCTGCGGTATCAAGCAAGGAAGCCACACCCCTATAGTCTGTGCATTTCAGCATGCCTGCTTCTGCATACGACAGCTTTCACCTTGGCATATGGGGGGGATTGGGGGTCGCGTCCATCATTGCTGAGGTGGAGGGGAGGTGGGAGAACGCCGTGGGCAGCAAACTGAGGGTGTGTGTCTAGAAATATTTCCACATCAGACAGCAGCTGTGCATGTCATGTAGTTTGTATGATGCTAAGTGTTGCTTTTGTTCCAGTTTTTTTATGCTAATTAACTGAAAGCGATGAGTAGAATTTTTAGCAACATTAGAAATGAGAGTAAAGTCCCCATGAGAAAATGCCCGTCTTGCATTTGCCCTTTCACAGTCGCAGAGTGACTTCCTCTGTTTCGAAAGGAAAACACATTTTGTCTTTAACCAAATTATTGAAAGTGTTTAGACCTTGTGCGTGTGTATGTGTGTGTGTGTGTATACATATACGTATATGAACATTTATATATTTGTGGGTGAGGAAGCACCTGCCATACTTCCCCTCCTTTGGCTTCGGCCTGACCGTTTGCCCCTTGGCCCCCGTCCTCTTTGTGGTGTTGTAGACATTCAGCTCGGTCATCCTATGTTGCAATCCATCTCTGAACACTTCAGCTTGGGAAAATGAAAGAAGAGCACATTTACAGTGAAGACAGACAGACAACTGATTTCCCACAATGCTCACCTTCTACCTCAGGTTTTAGGCACTGGGAAAAAAAATTCTAACGAAAACAATTGTGTGTGCCCTATTGGAGAAGTGAATGAATGAATGGCAATTGTGAATGCAGCTTCTGAATGGGGATTTGTTACTTAAAAACAGCACCCAGAATCACCATGCAAATGCTACGTCAGATCAAAGGAAGGAAAAAAAAAAGTTCTGCAGATGCTTGACACTCTGGGTTTTATGTCTGGTGGTATGTTATATCACTGCAGGAAGACCTTCTGCATGAAAGGACACAGCGAAACTCACCCAGGGCCTACAGGCAGCCTGCTGCGGTGATGGATGGAACATTGTGTTACATGGCGGACGGCACGGTGGCTTTTATGCTAGGCAGCAGGGTGGATGAGATTGTGCGTTGCATGGTGCCTTTCATGGTGACCAGTATTGTGGACTATTTGGCAGATAGTGGGTGGGTGGTTGGTTTGCCCTATCCAGGCAGACACACAGACATAAAAACAAGTGGAGAGAGAAATGAGGTCAGAAGAATGGGGCTGCTTGTACCACTGGCTGATTTTCTGTTAATGCTTGTGAAGTTTCTTGTGTAGGCTGAGTTTGCTGTCTAACGGTTTTATATTTAGAAAGCAACTTTTCTCTCTGTATTCTAAAAACAACAGCATGTATATGGGCTCTGTAATAATAATAATAATTGATGCTTTATTGATCCCCGTGGGGAAATTTTTCCATCAGAGGGATGGTGAAGGGCAGTCACCCCTGGCAGTACCCCGGGAGCGGAGGGTTAGGGGCCTTGGTCAAGGACCCGCAGACGTGCCGAGGCGGGGTTTGAACCGGCAACCTTCCGGTCAAATGGATGTACCATTCAAGCTAGAATATAATTTTTGATACTTGTCAGCAAATTAATTACTCGGGTGTTTTGAGACAGAAATCACTGAAAAGTCTGGCAGGTATCTCAGCTTCTGGGGTATGGATGCAGAACCAGAATGTTGCAAACCTGGCAAATCCTGCCTGCTGTGCAGGTGAGATGGGACACTTAAACTGAAAGAAGGAGAAGAGGTGGTGAGTCACGCTGGACAAGTCACATGTGACAAAAATCGAAAGAGTGTTTGCCTAGGCATGAATATTTAATGAGGAACAGTGCAGCAAGACAACATTGCACAACACGGCTGACGCTGGAAGCCGGGCTGCAGATGGCTGCCTGTGACCGCATCCTCTGCGAGATGACAGTCGATATCAGCTCTGCTGCCAACGCTGCTCCGCCGCAGGTGAAAGGACACCCATGCATGTCCTGTTGGGAGACACAAGGCATGAGGCAGGCTTGCATGTAACGCCGTGGATGAGTTCAGTCCGTCGCAGCTGGATATAGAGATATGGAGGCTCCTCTCAGACGCGCTGAACTTTCACGCGACACCTAATACTCGCTTGCGTAGGTTGTGTATATGTGCGCGTATGTGTCTGTGCACTGACAGTGGTGCACTGTGCTCTTGGTTAGTTCCCCATCTGTTGTAACAGCTTTAGTACCTCACGTATGAATGCGGTAATTAAAAAAAAACAAAAAAACAGAAGAAGAAAAACAAATGAACTGTGAGATGAGAAGAATGCTGACGGAGAGCAGCAAAGCCAAGACGCCTAAATGAAGCCTGTATATGCCGTTTTTTTAAGCCTAAAATATAATTCAATTATGTGATTATTGAATAGTCAGCAAGTTGATGAAAGAGTCGAGGAAAATGCTCAGTGCCCTAAATGTTGTGTGTGGCTGGTGTGTGGTGCTTAGTCTGATGAAGCTGGCTTATGCAAATGCATGACAGCAGTAAAAAGCAGCTGTGGGTCCCAGAACCGATGATCTGGTTTGATTGGCTCCACCCCCCAAGCCACAGAGATATTCCAGTCATCCCAGACCCACGCAATAAAAAGGAATGAAGATACAATCAATATTTGATAAAGCTATTATAGCTTGGCATAATGACATATTACTTATTCATTGCAAAGATTACCGATTGAATAATTGAGCCAAATTAATGTCTATTTTTTATTTGTGTAATCGGTGTAGTGGTTCAAAAGTATGTATCCATGTAGATCTCTGTATATGGTAATGGTGTGATTGTTTGAAGGTTGTCTGAGTAATACCTGGTTCCCACACAGGGCTCGGCCACCCAAGCGAGACACTCCCATTAACTGCTCTGGAATTGTGTCATTCTTGCGCATTACATCAATTTCTGAGGTTGTGAAAGTCGGAGTCGGCCACCTCTTCTCACAGGCGATTCAGGCGATTTGTTTATCCCCTGCTCAGGCCTTGAGTAAGACCTTCATGGGCCTGGTTCTGCTTCTGAACCTGATCTTCATGAAGCTTGCAGGAAGGGTGAGGCAGAGCTCTCCTGTTTCTGCCTCCGTTCTCCCTGGGTGAATAACAAATAGGCAGATTTCCGGCTAGGAGCAAGAGGCGCCATCTCGGCCTGCTCCTTCCATGGTGAGGCCTGTGACAGAGGGCCCAGGCCTGAGAGAGTGGTTGTCTTTCAGTGTTTCCTCAGAGCTCTTTAATGAAGCCTAAAGCTGCGTTTCGGCAGACGCTGCCAAAGGGCTGCTTTTACTGAAGGCTGGTGAATTCAGCCGGGCAGGTGGTACGTAGATATTTTTTTTCCTTCCTTTTTTTTTTTTTTTACTTTGTGCCCATTGATCGGTGCTCCCCCGGCCGGCGGATGTCCTGACAGCTGCGTGCCTGAGCCCAGGCTGAGGGTGACGTCTGGGCCGTTCAGCATGAGTGGGCAGCCCGGGTAGAAGAGGACGGGCCAGGGGGCGGGATCTACTTGGGCTGCCTCTGCAGCCAGAATAATAGAGACAGTCATGGAGCGAAGGGCAATGTCTTGCTTTCACAGAGGGACAGCTGTTCTTATTGCCCAGGGTGGGCAATGTGCCACATGTCTGACAGGGGTCACACACACGCAAACACACACACACACACACGCAGATACAAAGAGCTTGCTGGCATGCATACCCTCGCTCTCCCAGAGCTGCCCCCCCCCCCCCACACACACACACAGGTGCATGCACACAGCAGACAATACAGCTACTATACATGCACACATTCACAAAGCCTCTTATACACTCACAGAGTCCCACACATACATGCAATAGACAATAAATACAGTGGCTATACACACACACACACACACACACACACAGTCTTGCAGTGCTGGCATATATACTCAACACACAATCACAGAGCCTTACACAAACACACACACACAGAAGTTGATTTAGTTGACATGTATACAAACATTCAGATGTGTACACATACATTCACAGCGCATCACACACACAGCTAATAGAACAGGTGGCACGATCTCACACGCTTGTAACAAACAAGCAAACTTACACAGAGCTTGCTGGAAAGTACTTTAGAATCTGTACTTCCACCGAAGCCCTCTTGTATGACACGCTGCGTTTTTCCCCACTCTGAAAGTACCCATCTTCATGAAAAATAACAGCATTGTTGGGAATCCTCACATGCATGAATGGGCACAGCCCATCGTGTGACCTGCTCGCTAAAACAGGCATCAAGCGCAGTGACCCTGCGGCTGGCAGAGGTGTTGCGGTGGCCGCCACATGCGGGGGGGCCTTCCGAGGGAGTGCCGCTGTGTTTTCCTTTGGAATGATCAACAGGGATGTGATCTCCCAGCATGAGTCTCATCGCCACACTCCCTTTCCCACCATCCTCCGATCGGTCTCCTCACACCATGTCGCTCGCTGATCTTCTCTGTGCGAATGGTTCCATATTTGGAGCCCACCCCCAAAAATTGAGTAATCGTTGCACCCTGACTCACATCTTTAGTCAACTTTTTAATCTGGAAGGAAAACCCACACACTCTCAAAGCTAACAAAAACGGTTTGTCATTATTTATTTAAAAAAGGGGTTTATTCCAGTAGCTGCATTTATTCCAGGAATTTGCCAAGCATTTTATTCCATTAAGCTGCAGACAACAGACCGAACACGCAGCCTGCACTTCCAGAGGGTGTCTTGAAATGCTATGAAACTGCAGTGGTTATTAAATTAATAACTTTCATTTTGTGCATATCTTTACTTTGTTTTTATTCCTGAGTTACAAGGTGTGATGCCTCATTTATGAGAATCAGCTTTGATTCTGAGGGCAAACGTGACCATTATCTACAGGTGTACGTGACCTGCAGACAATGAAAGACGACTAGAGCAGAGGGCTCACGCCGCAGCCCGCTGTCCCGTAACGTCTCGTACGATGTGCAGGGTGATGCTTCTCTGCAATGCTTCTTTATGAAGCGTGACAGCTTCCTTTCAGGCTTGGGGGGAAGCCTTGAGGACTTGGTTAGGTGTCTTTTGGCAGACGTGACATATCCTGGAAATTTTGGTGCGCAACCACACCTAAGAAAAGACACAAGGTAGTTTATTGGGTTTGTTTCCATCGATGGAAAGTCTTGGTTAAATGCCAGCATAATGCCAGCAAATACCGTGTCCATTTCTTGTACTACATAAATATTAGATGGTGACGTGCAGCTTTGTTTATAGATTTTCAGAAAGGTTTGTGTCATTTACTCTCATGCTATGCATCGCTGAAGTGATTTATAGTACTTGTGCATGCATTATGCTTCCATAGACACACATGCACCAGTCCACTGACACTTTCAGTTACTCACTCCGTCCGTCTCCACAGCGATGACGCACAAGCCATCCTCTGCTATTATTATGCAGCCTGTCCCAAAATGCAACCACGACCGTGACCTCTTTTCACTTCCTGCTGCAGTCACACCATCACCAAGCTGTCTTAGCCCAGACTGGTTTGGTCCTGGCCGTAGCAGGTTAAGCTCTTTAGAAAGCTTTTGAAAAAGGGTCACTTTCCGATGTGCTTCCATCTCAATAGCGCAATAGAGAAGCTTCCAGAAGGAGAAAAAAAAAATCTGGGTATGCATCTGGCCTTGTTGTGGTTGGTTTTGGTGCTGTGTAATCTGGGTAAAAATGACCTGTGATACAATAAAACGTTGTCTAAAACTCAAGCACACCCTGGAAAAAGAAAAATCAACAAAATATGAATAGTCGAATATACGGAAGCACAGCCAGAAAACGGCTCTTGAAACAGCTTCTGTGGTACATGCTTCGACCTAAGGAACGGGGAGAGGAAGTGAGGTCTTCCTTGGGGCCTCAGACAATGCTACAGAAGACAGCCAAGCGTGCTTCCTCTTTCTATGCAGCCCTTGCCAAAGCAGCCAGCGAGAACAGCATGTGACGCTCCGATTGTACCGTTCTCTGTCACGTAAGCATACGCACGCAAGTATACACGCAGCAGCATGCACTGAAGGACATGCGCGTAGCAGTGGAGGTCCTACCAACGGCTCCTTGCGACGGCGGGCACTTCTCAGACGTTGGGGACCCTGCCCATGTACGGCATATGTGCGTGAGGAGGCACACAGGACTCGATCCCTTTCATCGAATCTGAAACCTGGCTTAAAACACAAAACGGGAGCACTTCCTTCTCACGTTTAAGACCTGGTCTTTATAATCTTCATGGAGATACTGCTCACGCATCCCATTTCTGCAGTGCTCGCCCCATGTCATTTCATCTCTGCCGCTTTTCGAGCCTCATTAGGCGATGTGTGATAAATCAGCTTGCTCTCCTCACGTCTCGATATCCTGCCAGCTAGATGCAGGCAAAACTGTAAAGGCGAACGTTGGCAAAATCTGTCATGAGTATGTGCCAAAAGCCCAATGGCAAAGGCACGTTGTAGTCAGCAGAGCAATTCAGATGAACACAGGAAGTACAAACAATCAGCACCTTAACAGGGAGGCAGAAAGAGCGTCCCCCCCCCCCCCCACTAAATTCAGGACTGTACGACATTTTTTGTTGAACATATTATGGGATTTAACCAAAGCATGCAATTTGTATAGGAAATGTGTACGAAATATATAATTACAACCCATCCTTTCCATACACACATATTCACAGGCAGGCAGAGAGCGAGTTGGCATATTTACGCGCTCTACAGCAGGCAGAATGTGCGTAAAATTGTATTTGCATTCATTGAATGAGGAGCTGTGTACTCTTACTGTATCATCACTGAATAAATAATCACAGACTCTTCCCCATTCACAATCCCCACCCTTCTTGCTAGTTTTTTTTATTGTTTAGCAAAAAAAGGTGTATTGCTGTGGAAGCTATTTAGTCTCACAGAAATGGAAATTGTTTTCATGATGTCAAAATATGGTGGTCTATGAGTGTTTAGAGTATCAGGTTTCTAGATGAATGATTTTATTTTACGATTTTTCATTTTGTCCTACGTTATCTTCTCTTCTTCACTGTGTGCTAAAATAATTCAATCTTGGTTTGAGCACTAGCATAGCTAATGCATTTATCGTGCATATATTGCAACTCATTTTTCAAAAAATCTATAATATGGGTGTGTTGGGTACTCAGATTGCAAGAGCACATTGATTCAGTCTCACAGAATGACAGATACCTCTGCCCTGCACCAGCAGCAGGTCAGGTGACCCCGTATTGTTGGAGACTGATGCCAGACAGTGCCCTTTAAAGAAGCAGAGGTGGACATTTCAGGTCCAGAAAGTAAAAATCCAAACTAGGATTTTGTTTCAACCAACTAGTTACATACTCTGTGACTGTGACTCTTTATGTTCAACTGGTTGGTTGAAACAAAATCCTGGTTTGGATTTTTACTTTCTGGACCTGAAATGTCCACCTCTGTAAAGAAGTGTCTAATTTATTCGAGTTTGGAGTGTTACGCTCAGCATTCTCTGAGGAACAAATAACACAGTAACAGCTTAATAAATGCGGAGATAAAATGCCTGGTTGTCACTGCCTACACTCTGCCGATCTGCAGAATAGTCTCATGTAAAAAATGGTCACCAACAGAGAACTATTCAGTGACATCAATGTTGATGTAAGTTGTAAATATAATATGTTCAATTGTCAACCTCAAACACGTATAGATAAAATTCTGTGAACTAAATTGGTCAAGCAGATTATCTTTTTGGGTTATACCATGTTTCAACAGTAAGTCATTCGCATGTCTGATTGGCGTTTGTGCCTGGAATTTGCATTAATCCTTTGTGAAAAGAAAGCAAGAAAGAAAAGTGATGACATACCTAACCATAATGTGTTTTGTGTATGTTCCTTATATCCATAAACACTGGTGTTGAATTTGTGGTGTTCTGGGAAGGTAGGGCAATGACTGACATAAACATACAAAAACAAACAGGGCCATTGGCCATTCTGATAGTCCATAGTAGTGTCTTTCTAATCTTTAATCTATTTTCATCTATATTCAAACCACTTACAGGGAGCCTAGAACCTATCCAAGCTAACATAAAACACAAAGCAGAAGAAGATCCTAGACAGGATGCCAGTCTGTGACAGAGTGCACACACACACACACACACACACACACACACACACACACACACACACACAATTACAGGAGAATGTAGAGAAACTGTTTCCTTTAATTGCATGTCTTTATCCTGCAGGAGGAAACCATAGTCTTTCTATTTTTGAAATCAACAAATGATGCTAACGATTTGACATAAAATTGCTATTAGTAATGATGTGTGATCAATGGCCGTCAAGAGCTAATGGGCTTGTGGTCTATTCACATTTCCATGTGTTTTGTTAATGATAACCTGAGACAGTTGATAGCTTTTACATTCCAAAACGTCATAAGATATGCAGTCATTTCTGTGAAGACCATTCTTCATTTAAAAATGAGGAAAGATGTTTTGGATGGATATATTCAAATTTCCATTTTATTGTGCTCAAAAGGTGGAAAGTTTACATTCAGAGAGTATAAATCCAGACAAGAATCTTGTTTCAACCAATCAGTTGAGTATAAAGAATCACATTCACCAAGTACTCAACTGGTTGGTTGAAGCAAAAACTTGGTCTGGATTTATACTCTCTGAACTGACTTCCTGACACTGAAATTTCCGCCTCTACCGTGCTCTGAAACAGTACAAATAACAATAGCTTTAACTAGGGACCTTTTTAATGTCAGAAATATCTGTTCAAAATCTTTTTGAAAATGATGAAAACTGAAAATGCACTACTGCATTGTGGTGACATCACAGAATAGGCCCTTTCAAATTGGAAGAAAATCTTTTTTGAGAAAAATAAATGCGTACAAAATTTTTCAAACGGCATACAACATGTGACATTTCACTGTTCTGCCTCAAACTTGCAAGTTAAGTGGCACCGTGGGAATAGCATGACCTTGAGCAACAAGACGTTTTAATGCAGGAAGTGGCATGTGCTGGCATACCTCAAAGGCGTTTCTCTTCATCTGCTTGGCCACTGTAAGCGACACTGAGTCAGAAGGCCTTCAAAGTAAAAAAAAAAAAAAAAAAAAAACAATAAAAGAGCAAAGCACAGGAGTCCCGATCTTGTGGGCGCCACGATTGTGGGGATTGTGGGGCACTCACGAGGACTGCTGCAGCTCCTTCACGAGGAAGTGTGCATTGTTCTCTATCTTTATCAAGGCTTCACCCCAAGGGCAGCATTTAGATGATTATTTTTCAAAACTATGTACCTCACCATGGAGACACACCACAGACCTGGAGTTTAAAAACAAAACCAGTTATAAAAAGACACAAGTTCATTACATATCCTCTTTGTAAATTAGATACTTGTCCATAACATCATTTTTGTTTATTTTTACATGCTTAATATATTACTTGACTTGTTTTTGTGGAGATAATAACATAATCACTGAACACTTAGTTTAGAGCTTATTTCAAAAATATATATTATTGCATAAGTCCCTTTGGGATGGTAATGTGTTGTCATTTATAGAAAATCCATTTACACAATTCCTCACTGCCATGCTGGGGCAGAACTTCACACATGTTGGGGGCGACAAACAGAAGCAGTCATTTTTGGCATTCTGTAAATGAAAGTTAAGAACTACATTTTTGAGGGCCATTGTTTTCTCAGTTTAATTTCACAATCTTATTGTATGTTTTTAAATTTTAATTTAGTTATGGATAAAGAGAAATCAAACTCAAGTTTGCCAAAGGACTTTTCAGGCATCCCTTACAAAGCTAAGTGATGGCTAAAGGCCATTCCATCAAAGCCAGTCTGGGGCTTCTACTAAAAGCTGCTGTATGTTAGGGGTCTTACGTATATTGATATTGTGAAAAAGCTGATATATTTGGAAGTGTAAAGGGAAAGGAGTCTTTCACATCTATCCATCTTCCAGCTGGTTATTCTGGATAGGCTAGGGTAGACCCTGAATGGGATGCCAGTCCATCACAGGGCACATATAAACATATATATATATACATATATATATACACACATTGGGCTATTTAGAGACCAATTACCAGAGGTGGAGATTTCAGGTCCAGAAAGTAGAAATCCAGACCAGGATTTTGTTTCAACCAACCAGTTGAGTAC
>JAODKE010000002.1:1835932-1853736 GCA_026779605.1 Mormyrus hasselquistii
AGAGTACTCAACTGGTTGGTTGAAACAAAATCCTGGTCTGGATTTCTACTTTCTGGACCTGAAATCTCCACCTCTGCCAATTACCCAAATGCATTTTGGACTGCTTGACAAACCTGTGCAGTATGGGGAGAATGTTGTGCCAATGAGAGTAACTCTCACTATTTTCTAATTTGTCTGAAACACCTCGTTGGAATTTTAGCCTGTGACATGGTGAGGTCATCTCATAACACAATCCTTGTTGACCATTTAAATGCAAGTATCTGCCTGCAGACTGAAAAACAGGGAAGGAATATGTAGGCGAAGCTGACCAATCAGAATATACCGGGTTCGTCAGGGGTGGGACTTTAAGCTCTAACAGAGCATTTCAGACAGTTATTCTAGTAGAATCCTAGAATGTAGTAGATCCCAAACATAACTTTGTGAACATTGAGAATGAGGAGAATAGGGTGGTTTAAAGATAACTTGCAAAATCACATTTTGACTTGCTGGAGAAGATGTAAATGTTCATATTAATGATTTGAACCTATCCAGTATCAGTAATAATAGTTCAATAATAGTTTATCTATTATTGTTTGCATTTATATGTGTTCATCATAACTACTAGTGGTCAAGTCAATGTGTTGTCTAGGGTTTACGTTCTCAGATCATGATATTACTAAAGCTAAAGCTATTAGCTCTAAAGTGATTTGGCTGTTTTATGTATAACATCATATAACACAGTTAGAATCATGGCATCGTTGAATATCTGAATTAATGGCATGGAAGTGATAAAGTGACTGTTCACAAACGTCACAATGAAAAGTGCCATCCTCAGCAGAAGCACAATGACTCTGTGCAAACTTTGAATGTAAACAAGCGGGAGCCGCATGCTCGGTGTGATGGTGTACAGATGTGTCAGGCACCCGCCCCCCACCCATCATGGCTCATGGCGCCTGCTACCTGGCTTTAGCTGGGTTTTGCTTCCTCCTCTGTCTTTCCGCCAGCCTCGTTAATCGGCGGGGACACACTGTTCTCCTAAAAGCATTTCCTGCCTCGTGATGCATCATTCGACCTCACATCCGCACACGCCTGGCAAACACGTCCCCCCATTCCCCACGCTGCCCACATGCCCCCCGCGTGTGACAGTGGGAACAGGCCGGTCTTCCTGTGTGGACCCTCTTTTTGAGGTTTGCTTTATGATTCTGTTTGAATGTAAGGAACAATAGCAAAAGGTCACAAGGTCAGCACGGGTGACTAAGGTATCATGGTGAGGAGTAACTGTTGACTGTGTGCAACATCATACACTCATTATCTTGGTAATATGCAAAACTGACTGCGCCAATTGAAATTAATGTTTACAATAATAATTTAAAAATTTTAATATAATAATGTAAAGTTCACAGACAATATCAGTCTCTCTTGATATCAAGTAAGAAGAAAACATTTAATGAATTAAGCTGGTTTGGAAATAAAAATAATGAAATTTTGCTATTACATTAAGGCGGCATCCTGAAAGTCTGGCTCCCTCACCCTCTGTTATGTCCGCCTCTCCATTATCGAGACTCGCAAACAAACACATATAACCAGCATTAGAGTAGGGGAAAGCTGGATGAGGAAAGGAAGGAAAAGAAGAGTGACCCTGTGGGCTGGGGGTGTGGGGGAGGAGGGATATGACGGTCTGCATCCTCCAAGGCTGCAAGGTCAGGATGGGTGTGACATCACTTCCTGCAGCACAGGAACCAGTTGTTACCGGGGAGACCATGAGTGGATAGCACAGACTTTAGTAGAGCATACACAGAAGCTGATACAGGACATTTGTTTCCCTTAGAGCAGGCTGGTTGTTTTCATGGATGCAAATACAATGACGCTGGCTATAAGCTTCCAGTAAGCCCCAACGATTATATAACACAAACAAAAGCACACAATCGTTTTTAAGTCTAGATCAGTTCAGTTCATGCATTTTTTAGATTACGTACTTTTTTTTTTTTTTGATGACTTGAAGTAACCTGTCATTTACCAAACATACGTCAATATATAACTCGTGGGACTTTTACTTACGCAAAAATTTTCTGAGGGCAGAATGAAAAATGATTCAGAGAGATCATTTTTATTCTAGAGGAGGTGGGGCCAAGCAATGGGACCAAGACATCTGATTGGTTAGTCCTAATTCCTCTAATTGTTTGGTCCCACCTTCTCTACAATTAGATTAGTTATCTTGCTGTCATTTTTAATTCTGCCCTCAGAACACTTTTCTGTAAGTAAAACTCCCATAAGCTAATATGTAGACGTAGATATAATACAAATAAAAAGTGGTATGTTTTAAATTTTTTTGCCCAATTTTCATGTGTTTGTAACGCATCTTCGGGTGTGACAGTGTGTGCGTGTGCACACTCCCTTGGGAGCAGATGCACACATGTATCTCGGTGCTCGTGTTTCAGCAGAGATAAGGCTGTTTTCTCACAGGGCAGCGCCGTAGTGACATCAGCACGTTTGAGTGGCTCTGTGTGCCTCAGTGGAGGAGTAGCGATATAGGAAAGATCTGGACTTGTATGTGAAATGAGTGTTAACAAGATGGGCGCTGTTCCTCGCAGGCCCAATCCAGCCCTCTGCCATCTGTCAGATGTCTATGTGCTTTGGGGGAAACTATATGGAAAACTTTCAGAAGACCTACACAGTCTGTTTATATCTTTGGTGGGACGATAGCCACAGACTATCAGTTTGCCTCCGGCAGTCTATTTTGTCAGGACTAAAGGACATTTAATAGGAGTACTCACTGGCATAGAAACACGGTAAGTCACGCACCTGCATGCAGTCGCATTTAGCGGAGAACTGGGCCAGTTTCCTGCGTGGCAGGATGCAGGTGCCAGCAAGCGACGCCATCGAACCGTCGCCCCTAATGTTCTCAATCTGTTCACAGCCCTGGAAAGTGGTCTAATCTTTTGGCATGATTCCTGCATAATCCTCCAGTAATCCCGTGATACAAAAGGGCATGAAAAAAGCAGCATTTTCATCATTTTCATCACCAAAATGGAATACTTGCATGGGAGACACATGCGTGGATCTGGATTGGCGACGTGTGTCTTTCAGTGTCCGTGCCTGAAGAGTGCTTCTCTCCTTAGGTCCTGAAGGGCACTGGTCATGTTGGTGGACGGTCTGGAGGTGAGTCAGGCTGCCAGCCTGCATACGGGGCACCTCACAGCACTTCTGGCTTGCATTTATTCTCACGCTGTGTGTGAAATGACATTAAAGTGGCATTTTTGAGCCTCACTGCATAGGACAGTCTTGCAGTATCCTTACTTATATGGCTTACAGCACTGTTTCTCAATTGATGGGTCACGAGAAATTATTTTGACCATTTGTTATAATGTTGGACCTTTTTGTTGTTTTTTAACAGTGCATGAAAGCATTGTGCTCCTGTTGCTGCACCATGTTCTATGTTGTACTACTCTATGTAGTTCTCTCTCCCCACCATATATCCATTCATCCTTTATAACTTCCTATGCCAGTGTTTCCCAATCCAGTTCTTTGGGATCCTCAAACAGTGAGAGGGAGCAAAAATGTGTTGAGAAAAAAAGTTGAGAAACACTGTCTTATGCAGTGCAGGCTCTAGTTGCAGCCCAGTGCCTGTCCCAGGAAGGACAGTGTCCATACAGGACACAGATACGCTATGGCCAGTTTTTAAAAAAGGAATTATTTATTTTGTTTTTCTAATTATCTAATTGTTCATCTTGGGCTTGATCTTCAAGGTTCAAGGTGACTTTATTGTCATCAGCAGCTCCATACATGTACAAAGAGTGAGGAAACAGCGTTTCTCCATGGCCCCGGTACAGCATTTAGTAACATACAGCACACTTAACATCATAGCAATGGGGCGTGCAAGATGCAAACAGGCAGTAAATAAATAGTGCAGAGATAATAATGCAGAGATGTAAACTTGGCATGATTCGTGTAGTTGCACGAGGCAGTTGACAGGATTCACCCCAACATAAGACACTGCAAAGTGCAGTAACAGCACACAATTCCAGTTCCAACAGTGGAGGGACGTGGACCATAATGGCTGCTATTGCACATTTTATTGTTTTCTTAGTTTCTTTTGTCATGGATGGGAGACATCATGAAGGTATTTTAGCAGAGGGGTGAGGTTTCATCTGTGCCTCCAGGCTAGAGTCCTCTGCCTCCCCCACCCCCCCACCCCCTTGTGTCCCAGCATGAGATAAGGAAGAGGGTAGGCTGGTGATCTGTTCGGCCGCAGCAGGAATTTCAGAGGCTTATGGCAGTGGAGGTTCTTTGTTCTTATGATCTGTATTGTCAGCCATATGCAAATGAGGTTCAAATGGCAGAGATTTCTAGATCCCTGTAACAGTAACACACAGGGAATCCACAGGGTCTCTAAAATAACCAGAATATCAAGATTACTTAGTTGCTAAGTGAAATATAGTTTTGAACATATAACTTCCAAATTTATTCGGCAAAAACGTGGATATAAAACTTTGCTGTAAGTCTTTAACAAGCTGCTAATTTATAGCAGTAAACTGAACATTTATTTCCTTAAACATTAACATAGGCATTGTTTGTGGGTGGAACACAAAAGAGATTGCAGGTAGTCTATTTTGGACAGTCTGCTATGTCATGTGACGATACTTCACTTTGTAAATGTCATTATGTTCAGTTTATTGCGTAAATAACACCAGAGGAGCTAAGGTTAAAGTTTGTTCCTCATGAGTACAAGTGTACAAGTACAAACCCGCGATTTCTAACGGCAATTCCAGTTCTCTTCCCACAAGTCCCACCTCACAACCCTCATCCATGACATCACCAATCATAATGGTGCCTTGTTCTTCCAGCAGTGATTCATGGAATTTTGCTAAAATGTGTGGTATGAAACAACTAGAAACTAGACACAAATATGTCCTTTCTGACTGCTCCCATGGAGTCTGCTCAGCCCCTGTCTAGAATCTTTGAGTATAAATGAGTGCAGTTTTGTCCCTTTAGTAGCTGGCAATGCAATACAGAGTGTAAACAGCAATGCCTGCTATGAAATGTAGCTATATCAGAAAAATAACAGACCATGAAGACTTAAGTCCTTTTTTTTTGTTTTGTTTGGTGTATATAGTGATTTAACCTTCTCAAACAGACCTGTGCTCAATCAGTCCACACAATGTCTATTTGCTTTGTGACATTTTCGCAAGCAGTGTGCTCCAAATAACTCAACTAATATGATTAATGGGAAAAAAAGTAATATTACAAATATCGCTGTCAGACGCAATATAAATTTGACATTCAACCCTGCGTGCATTTTCCATAACAACTTCCCAGTGTAGCGTTGTAACACACATAATACGTCATCAAGACTATTTAGCTGTCATTCTGCTTATTTTGTAGGGTTTAATAGTTTATTTTACCATGATGTAAAAGAGTGTCAGTGCTATGTTACTCCATCATAGAATACCCTGGCTTTTCGTTTGTGTGGGTTAAAGTGCTCCTATAGTTAATTATGTCATGTTTTCCACGATTGACTACCAGACCATAGGAAAATAGATAAAAGATTCTGCATAAATTTTAGATGTATTATTAAACTCGAAGTTCTGTCAGAGTATGCGAAATACAATCCGGGTGTATTGTTACCATGATTTCCTAAGGGTAGACTCTCTGCCAGAGGTTTTTAAGTGTAAAAATTAAGTGGTTTGTGGTTATTAGCTTATTAACAAGCTGGCTTGATGTCCGTGTGAAAACTACTGACATTACATGATCCTGTAGCCTGTCCCTAGCTGTTGCTTTCAGGTTGCCAAATCCAAAAATGTTATGTTGATATTTCGGTTACACAGCCACTTCAGTGAAATCTCGAAGGTTTTGTTGCATGAAGAACAATCGTGGGTGAAACCCGACTTGATAAAATGGTATTTCAGTAGATAAAATACTTCCCGATTTTTCAAATCAGGCACATAGACAATAGAATCGAAAACAATAGAAAGTTGATATGCGAATACGCTAAACTTCTTCTTGCGAAGTCTCCCGTTAACAATGAGCACAATAATAATTTAAAGATAAACGAATTCCCAAACAGGAATAGATTTGCGACCTTTGCGCAATTAAACGCCCCCCCCCCTCCCCCCATACGAGGCGACACTTCCCCTAGGGACTGTCGCGCGTATATGTCAGTAACAGAAGGTTTGACAGCGCATAGGTGGCGAGAGAGGAACGCCCCGCCGCCGCACCTGCCCCCGCTGCTGCCTGTCGGTCTGTGACGCCGATGCAGAAACGGGGTTTCGCATCGTGAGACAAGCCAGACTCTGTGATTTCCGACCTAGGCTGCGACTGACGTCAATTCGCGTTTTTTTTTTTTTAATAAAAGGATGCAAAATGAAGAACGGAAGCAGACTGAAAGACGCACACTTCTCTACTTCTGGCAATGCTGGAACCGGTAAAGAAAGTTGAGTTTATATAGTGTGACATTTTGCACGTTTTAATATTGTTGATAATGTGGTTTAAGTGTGATATTTGTTTATGTTAAACAGACATCAACGGTAGTTGCACAGTAGGAAAGTAGTGTTCATATACATATATTTTAGATTATAGATGTAGACGATTTTCAGCGTATTACACCAGTAGCGCAGCATCCCGAATTGAGGGAAGATCTGGCAACCCTGAATTACTTAATCTCCCTTTTGTGACCCCCCTTCCTGTAATAACGGTTGTATGATGTAACTTCAAGGACATTTTGGCGGTATGCAACTGTGTGGATACAGATGGACAATTTGCTTTAATGTTTCAGTATAATTGATTATCTAATTAAGTATTTTTTATGGAACACTCCTGTGGTACATGTCATGGGGAATTTTCTCTGTTTAGGATACTTAAAGACTAATTCACCTTTCCTGAGAGTTTTGGTGTTATAATTTTCTGTGAGTCAGTACTGTTTTATTGTATAAAGTACAAGAGAGAATTGTGTTAAATGCATATTAAATACCATCACACAAACTGCATCACACTCATAAATGGCATTTCGCTTAGTAAGATAAAGGCTTATTTTCTGAAGGGTTACCCGTTTCATTTAGCATGGTCCTGACGCAGCACCTCACCCTGGCCAAGAACACACTTGTACTAAAATCCAGGAACTCTTGTATCAGGTGACATGCTTTTGTTGCACTTAGAGGTGTATCAATACATATAGTGTTTTGTTTGTGTGTGTGTGTGTGGTCCAGGTATACATTACATTGTTGGGACCAAATGTCCCCAAAATGTGAAAAAAACTGTTATTTTGACGTTGTGGGGACCATTTTTTTCGATGCCAAAACACTTGTGTTTTGTTTGGTTACTTATGGTTAAGGTTCGGGCTGGGTGCAGGTGAACGTCGTCATTGTTGCTATTAATGCTTTGCCCATAGAAATGAATGGAGAGTCCCCACAAAGATATGAGTACAGATGTGTGTGTGTGTGTACATTTCTGTTTGCACTTGTGTGCACATTTTCAGGTGCATTCTGGGTATTGAAAGTTCATGTTGGTTAGGTCGGTAGGTATATTTCACATGGAGACTTCATGAGTGTGTACCTTGGTTTGGTTTTAGATTTGTTGTCTTCTCCATGCATTCAGACTTTTACCAACCCGCTAAATGACGCTGTCTGAGTGGTATGTGCTGCCCCCATATTCTTGCTATAAACTCTGTGTCTGGATGCAAAGGCTCCCAGCTACTGTGATTATCTGAGAGAGAGAAAGGGAGAGATGGTGAGTTTTCGTGTTGTTGTATCAGTGTGCTGCTCTTCGGCCTTGTCAGTGCACGGCTTGCTTTTCAGCACAGGAAATCCCCTCCCCCATCCTTGCTATTGTGATGTCCTATAGGGTGGAGGCAGGCTGTACGGCTGCAGCCTGTGGGCTATTTCTGGGGTAGAGAGAAAGAGAACAATAAAACGAAGTCCTGTATAAAAGCACAGGCGCGAATGCAACATGGAGACGCCGGAGCATGCCAGGGTCACACTGTGCCAGCTTGGTTGCTCTCTCACTCATGGCCTGCTCTCTTTCCCTGCCGTACGCAGGTGCCAGTGTAACGTCAGGCCACCAGGCTGTCGCACAAGGGGCCTCGGTCACTGAAGAATGAGCCGGAGTCGCCGCATCCCGACCTGAGCTCTCAGCATCTACGAGCACCACAAGGAATCACCCAGCTGCCCGTCCATGCGCCCATCACCGGTGTGGTGACCCTGTCGACGGCAGCATACAGGAGGAAACAGAGCTCGCTGTATCATAGCAGATAAGACAGAGGTGTAGAAGAGAAGACCAGGCATGCTCTTGATGGGAAGAAAGTGAAATCGAGTGTCTGAACTGGCTGTCCCGTCTCCCTAAGGCTCATGGAAGCCAAGGTCCGACAAGACAAAGCTTTCACTTGGGTCCAATAGTCCGTCCTTCACACGGTTGCTCATTAGCAGGAGCAAAAACAGGAATTAAAGTAGGAACATCCTTCCAGGATCTGTATAACAGCACTTAGGCTTCTAATGGACCTTCGTTAAGGGAGATGCAGATGGACTTCCCTGCAGCATCACTGTCTTTTTAGGCTTTCCATTCCTGTCTGCTCCACCTGAGACTCTTGGCAGGGAGGGAATCCTATCAGGAAGAGGAGGAGAAGAGGAGGAACCAGGCAGTGTACAATTCCAGGAGCCAAGGGGGGGAGTTGGAACGGCCCAACCATGCAGTCAGACGACCTATTTGTCCGCAAGTTCTGCCGGCAAAGCCCACGGCCCCCACTGACAGCCATGTCTTTCGAGCCCAGGCGCGACCCATGTCTGCGGTCGCAGGTCAAGCCTGAATGGCCCCTTCGGAGAGAGGAAGAGGAAGTCATGCTTGGTGAGGGCCCGCCCCTCAGCCAGGCTGGCCCCGGGCTGCGCTCGTCAGGTCGCAGCCACATCGTGCAGAGGAGCAACAGCGAGGTTATACTGGGTGATCTGGAAGCCTCAGGGACAGCCTATGGTGCGAGAGCAAAGGCAACCGGGATGGGGAGCCTAGGGTGCCAGGAGGATCCCAGCCCATTCCTTCACCGGGATTATGGCAGTCTCTCTTCACTGGAGCGGCGGTCGTGTGCCCGCACGGAGGACAGCGAGGAGCAGACAGCCCAAAGCCCCGCCGCACTTCGCTTCAAAGACCCCCTCGTCTTGCTGGGCTTGCAGGGAGCCGACATAGAACCCGACGGCTTCTCTCGTGCTCTCGATGTGCCAGACGTGGAGCCGCTGAAGCAGGCCAAGGTGCCAAAGCAAGATGCGCAGAACAAGAAGGGTAAGTCGAGCCCCACGCTGGCCCCGCGGGCCTGCCCCGCCCTCAGCCTGCCCGGCGCCACCTGGGTGCACAACTTTGCACACTACGACGTGCAAAGCATCCTCTTTGACCCGACGGAGGCGGTGTCCAGCCGCGATAGCATCGGCCGCAAGAAGAACATCACCTCGGGGGCCTCTGCGGCGTCCCATGTCCAGCCCCCCACCTCAGGGGCAGTGTCCCCGCTCGTGGGGGGGGTCAGCGGAGATGGGGGGACGGCGGAGGACCCCGAAGGCCAGAGGGAGATGCCGCTGCCACTGGACGAGGGAGATGGCAACAACAACAACATGCTGCTCAGCTGCCCTCACTTCCGCAACGAGATGGGGGGTGAGGAACGGCCGGGGCTGGGGCGAGTGCGTGGCACGGGGGTGCCGTGGCTGAGCCTGCAGACCCCCAATGACGCCGTGTCCATCCTGGAGGAGCCCCGTGAAAGCCACATTCAACAGCAGCTCAAGACCAGCTACTTCATCGAGCACGCAGACCTGGGAGCACACTACTACCGCAAGTACTTCTACATGAAGGGTGAGTTCGGAGCCCGGGTCACATGACACACAGTGAAGAGCATCTCACCGTCTGTGGCGTAGAGTCATCATCACAGATGTGGCGAGTGCTTTATTTCCACTTTGACTCATCTCCGCTTGTGGCTTTACACTGGTGCTGTTTTAACACTTTAGATGCAGCCCGTGTTCTCGTGTCCTACACGTCGTCACAGACATATTTCCGACGTGGTGATTTATTAGCGTCTAATTAGGACTGAGAGGAAAGCAGTTTCTGTGCCTGTTTGGTGATTTGCGTATTATTTACAGTTAATGTATCTGTCCTCAGTCTAACAAGTTCTGCTGCATGTAATTTAGAGGGAATCGCTAATGAGTCACTGGCTTAATTTAATCACAGCTGCCAGTCTCAGTCAAGTCATTTCTGATCTTTTTAATCCTGCAAACCGTTAAACTGCACACTCTGTGTTCCCGAGTGAGAATCCTATACTGGGTTAACATCGCCACACCAGCCTATGCTCAGACGTCTTCCCTCTGTGTCCGTCTGACCATTGGGTTGATGCAGAGGCTTTGTTTCCATAAGGACCTCTCATCTCGCTCTAACTTGCTCGTATCCTTAACCGCTCAGATCATCAGAATTTTTTTGGCGTGGATGAGCGGCTGGGGCCGGTGGCCATCAGCTTCAGAAGAGAGGAAAAGGAAGGATCGAGTGGTGCCCAGTACAACTGCAGGATCATTTTCCGTACCACTGAGGTACCTCGGTTTAACCTTTCAGACTGGGCCTTCATTTGGTGAAGTGATTAGGTCTGAGGTGGGGGTTCTACTTGAACAAAAATGTTCTGTGTCTTCTAGTTGCTAGGACCTACCTCCTCTACAATCTGATTGGTTATCTCTCTGAACCAATCATTTTTCCATCTGTCCTCAGAACATTTTTGTGTAGGTAAAACTCCCATGACCAAAGACAATCAAAGGAAACTAAAGTTTAAAAGTTGGTGTAAACCTTTATTATGCCTGCCTAAGTGTGTCAACTTACTCATTTCAAAACCTCTCCTAAAGTCACTCCAGTATTTGCAGTCACCGCCCACTACCCCAATGTCTATTTTGACTGGACCATTACCCCACTTTATTTGGCTAATCAATACCTCATTGAGCTATTTAACTAATTTGCTTAATTGATTAAACTGGTGGTGAAATTAAATGAATACATGGAGTGTACCTAAAGAGAGTTTTGGGAACTGGGTGTTAATGTAGCTGTCCAAAAAGATATCAGTAAATTTTTGGAGGACAGGAGAAATTCTTTTTTATTTGTTATCGTTCTTTATTAGTACATATTTCCATATGTTTGAATGTTACATTCTTTTCCCCTGAGCAAATATACTTACCACCCAGATGAACAGCCTCATAGGCCTATAGGATTAAACAGACTGCATTTATATAGTGCTTTTCTAGTCCTCAGGTACTTCACAATACACCCATCCACACACTGGTGGCAGAGGCCAATCTGCACACCAGGAGAGATTCAGGGTTCAGTGTCATGCTCAAGGACACTTTTAAGGGGTTGGGAGGAACCAGGGCTTGAACCTACAACTGTCCTCTTGCCAAACACAGCACTACCTCCTGCGCCGCCATCGCAACCTTCAACAATCGTTGGTTATTAGTAGTTAACCACTACTGTCCCTGTTGGTTTCCCCGTGGTGCAGCTGAAGACACTGAGGGGCTCCGTGGCAGAGGAGTCGGTGAGCACGGGGGCTCGGCACACGGCCCCGCGAGGCCTGCCCCACCGACGGCTGCTGGAGCACATCCTGCCCGAGGTTAACCTGCACTGCCTGCGGCTGGCCTCCAACTCGCCAAAGGTCCCAGAGATGCTGCTGACGCTGGACGAACAGCGGGTCAGTCGCCGGAGGGGGGCACTGAACCACGGGGATGGGGGGAGGAACTGAGGAAAAAAAACGCAAGAGGACCGGGGCAGTGTGTGGTTCAGTGTGTTCAGGGTCGATGCCCATGATCGGAAGGTCGCTGGGTGGGATCCAGAGCCCATCTGCCAGATGCCACCAATGGGCCCCTGAACGCGGCCCTTAACCGGCAGCTCCAGGGGCCCTGCATGCTGGCTGACCCAGTGCTGTGACACCCTAACTTGCACTCACCTGTACGTCTCATGGACAGCAAGATGGGGTAGGCAAAAATTTCACGGCAGGGATCAATGAAGTATCATTATTCTATTCTAGAATATTCTATTCTTGGCATCTTGAGTAGAGTTATAGTGGGGTATTGGCTTGGGGTTCGATAACTGGACACATGCACTAGGGTGAAGAGAAGTGAGTTTGACTTAAATGACTGGTAATGAGGCATGAGGGAGCAAGCTGATCTTCTGACTACACCCTGCCCTGGGACCCCCCACCCCCCCGCATATCTTACCTTGTCTGTGGAGCGACAGGAGGACCGTGGTGACAGCAGCAGTGGTCTGACGACCCTCCTGTCCCCTCCCAGCTGAACTTCCAGCGGAAGGTGGGCGTGATGTACTGTCGGGCCAATCAGAGCTCGGAGGAGGACATGTACAATAACGAGTATGCGGGCCCCGCCTTCGAGGAGTTCCTGGACCTGCTGGGGCAGAAAGTTCGACTGCAGGGCTTCGACAAGTTCAGGGCTCAACTGGACACCAAGAGTGAGTGCAGCTTTCCGTCAGGCACACATAGATGCACTCCTTCGACGAAATACACATAAACACTTTTAATGGACCATGTGCGTCTATAGACTCACACGCACACATACACAGTCGTGTAATCATATCTTTATGACTAGGCTCATTCATTTCTATGGGAAAAATGCTAATGCTAACTATGACAACCTTAACCTCTACCCAGCCCAAACTATAAACAGAAGTAACCAAACAACAAACGTTTTGCATTTTTAATAAAAAAAAATAAATAAAAAAAGAGTTTTCCCATATGGGGACCAGGAGGTCCCTAGGTAAAAGGTAAAAAAAAATGGGTATTCATTACATTGTGGAGACATTTGGTCCCCACAAGGTAAGGTATACCTGGACCACACACACACACATACATACACACACACATTTTATCACAATAAGCCCAGCACCAGTTCACAGAAAAACCAAACACAGCAGAGGACATCTGGTTTATGCCAGTAGGAAGACAGATCATATGCTGCACATATAACCTTCACTTTGTCTATTTGTCATGTCACCTAGTGTCTGTCGACGCTGCCTCGAGTGTTTTCTGGTTAACGGCAGGTGACTCATTATGGTGATCGCCATTCAATTGCCCTTTCTCCTCTTCCCATGCAGCGGACTCTACCGGCACCCACTCGCTGTACACAAAGTACCAGGACTATGAGATCATGTTCCACGTGTCCACCATGCTCCCCTACACCCCCAGCAACAACCAGCAGGTATGTGGGCACCTGCACCATTACTATATATAATAAACCCCCGTGGACCTATACGGGACAGGCCCCGTGAGGCTGACTCTCCCTCTCTCTCACTTTTCTCCACCCAGCTGTTGAGGAAGAGGCACATCGGCAATGACATCGTGACCATCGTGTTCCAGGAGCCCGGGGCATTGCCCTTCACGCCCAAAACCATCCGCTCTCACTTCCAGCACGTGTTCATCATCGTCCAGGTTCACCACCCCTGCACTGAGAAAACCTACTACAGGTACTGTGGGGGCTTTATCTGTCCAAGTATGTTCACACATACTGGCGATTTGTCTCACTGGTCAAGGGTGTAGCTTTAGTAGGTTCAACATTTGTAGGGATCAAATCAGTATCGAACCCCCACTCCCCTAAACACACGGGGTACTCCAACGATATTGGTAAGGCCCTTGTGGTGGGTACGGAAAAAGAAAGAAAGAGAGAAAGAAGGAAAGAAAAAAGAACGAAAGAAAGCGGAGGAGAAGAATCTTATCGTTATTGATAGATGTAACTGTCAGTCCTCGCTAAGCATGAGGCCAGGGTGGCCCACCAAGTCGTGAACGTTACTGTGATTATAAGAAAAGTGAGGAGGCCATTCAGCCCATCAAGGTCACTAGGGGGGGATTAAACTAATAATTTAAAGTTGGCAGGACATTTTCAGGTTCAGAATTGCAGGAATCTAGGGTTTTAGCCTGCACTACCTCTTCAGGGAGACTGTTCCACAGTCTAATTACATGCTGTGAGAAGTTATTTCTCAGACCCAAACTAAAATGTTCTCCCACTAATCTCCAACTGTGGCCATGGGTTCTTGAACTTATTTTGAAGTAACAATATGGATGAACAGTATCTAGACATGTTAGAATTTTATATACCTGGATAGTATCATCCATTAGTCTCCTTTGATAAGAAACAGTATTAACTAGAAAAGTTTTTACAATTAAAAACGTAAAGAATAGCAATCCTATGAAGGGGACTGAGAGATCTTTGGATTTTCATCCAGTACAATAAAACCATAAAACCCCATATCTTAAAACTGCTTATTTTGAATACATTCTGTCTGATGGAGTGAAATGGGCAGAGCGAGCGCTGCCAGGGAGCACGTGGTGGCTGAAGCTGATCGAATGCCTCTGTTCCCCGATGGGCCCCCAGGGTGGCTGTGACCCGCTCCAAGGACATCCCTCTGTTTGGGCCCTTCTTCCCCAAGGGGGCTCGCTTCCCGCGGTCGCCGGCATTCCGGGATTTCCTTCTGGCCAAGGCAGTGAACGCGGAGAATGCTGCGGAGAAGTCGGGGAAGTTCGTGTCTATGGCCACACGCACCCGTCAGGGATACCTGAAGGACCTGGCGGAGAACTACGTCACCACCTCACCCATCGACTCCTCCAAGTTCCCTCTGCTCTCACGGGCTGTCAAGCGCAAGGACAAACTGAAGAGCACCAAGGGGGCAGAGCTGCACAGCGCCGGGGCTCTGGTGTGGCCGGTCATGGCGTCTGGAGGCGGGGCCAGCACTGACAAGCTCCCCTGCCTGCTGGCCATCTCCGGTGAGTCAGTGGTGCTCATCGAATGGAGCTCCCGCTTGGTGGTGTTCAACTGCAACTCCCGCGACGTGATTGGCTGGAAGGCGGTGACGGAGGGCGGGGCCAGTGGCGGGCCCTACCTGGATATCTATTATGAGCGGGGAGAGTCGATCTCCATCAGTGTTTCTGAAAGCCAGGTGGAGGACATCCGGGAGGTGGTGCAGAGACTAAAGGTGAGAGCAAAGTTGGCTGCACAGTGAGGGGTGGGTGCTTTTTAAGTTAGCCAATGACATGTTTGGAAATGGTGAGTGACAGGATGGGAGCACTCTGACGGCCAATCAACTTTGCTGCTGTCTGTTAAATAACTAATGCAGCTTCAAAAAGTGTGATCTTGGGCTTTGTATTATATCATGTTTTTATTATATTATATTTTATCCAGAGGGTGTCCGGGGCCTGCGAGGTGCGGGAGGTGATGCCGCTGCGCGACTCGGTGGGCCATCCTGGCTTCATGCTTAGCGAGGACGGCTTCGTGGTGGAGCTGCAGCAGTCCAGTTATACGGAGAGCGCAGGCCTGCAGATGGGGGCGCGCGTGGTGCGGCTGTGTGGGCGCCTCCTGGTGGCGCTGTCGGCCGCCGACAGGACCGGCCTGCTGCGGTCCACCCCCAGGATCCACCTCACCGTCATCCCGCCGGACAAGAACGGCAAGCAGGCCAGGTCAGCTCTGTCTGGCTGCTGTGTGGATGAGGAGGGAGAGGAGGGCAAGCGATGAAGGCCCGTTTATGAGGGTGTGGCAGGTTAGAGCTGAGTCCCAGAAGGCCATGGGTGTGAATTATGTAGCCAGCGGAATAATCATATCAAGGCCCTTAACCCAAAATGCCGCAGGGCAATTCGGTGCTGACTGACCCTGTTGTCTTACCCCAAGCCTGCGTATGTATGTATGCGTGTGTCTCATGGAGAGTAAGATGGGATGCACAGTTTCTACACAGGGATCAGTGAAGAGCCTCTATTCTATTCTGCAGTATATGATGTCACCGAGGGTGGAACTTTCTGCTACTAATCAACTAGGCTTATTCAGAGAAATGTGTAATCCAACATGCAGTTTGTTGTTTTTTTTTTTAAACTAGCTAGCGGGGTAGTGTTCAATGTTTTGAGTGGGCGAGTTCAATTCCCTGCCCTGGGTGTCACACCTTCTGACCGTTTGTACTTGAGGGAAATTCAGGACAAGCCCATCCATTAAGGGTTCAACAGCCTGGCCGTTTTGGGGAATCTGTCCTTAAGCGCCACGCTGCCTGCCATGTCACGCAGATGCGCATTGATACGTTGCTCCGTCTTCCTTGCAGGAGTTTATCAGAGCTTTACCAGAAAGCCTTACAGGGCACGGAGCTAAAGCCCGGGGACAGCCAGTCCAGGGAGGCCTGGGTGGTGGAGGAGAAGGAGGAGCAGGAGGAACCTAGAGGCCAGGAGGCGCAGGAGCACAGGCACTTGGGAGTCAGGGACCAGCGCTCACTTGTGTCCTCACCATGCCCGCCCCTCCAGAGGACCACCTCCTTCCAGGATGACAGCACCGACCGCCCATCTCCAACGGGCAGCTACTTGCTGGAGACGCCGCAGCTGCAGCCGAACCCCTACAGCAAGTATGAGCTCCACAGACTCCCCCTTCCTTTATTTAATCAGGATGATGTCAGACCTAAAAGCAGAGGGTCCTTTAACTGGCAGCCGCTCCTAGCAGGCCAGCCAATCAGATCAATTACTGTAGGTCAGACCAATCGCATACCAGGAACCCAGACAGAGACCGCCCATAGTGTTAGATCCTGATTATGATTGGGGATGGTGTGTGGCTCAGCACTTTTAGCCATTGTGTCTGTGATCAGAAGGTTGTCAGTTCAAGTCCCAGCAGAATAGTCACATCTCTCTTGGGCCCTTGAGCATGTCTATTAACACCCCCCCCCTAAAAAAAGCTTGGATAAATGATTAAAATCAAGGGAGATGAAGATGGGATAAATGAAAAGAAGAATTCCATACTTGTTCAAATTGCAAATAAAGCATCATTTCACAAGAAATTCTAAACACTAAACAGAGTAAAAGACATGAATGATTCTGTCTGGGTCACACCTCTATCGCTCTCTTTCTCTCTCTGTCACCAGCCGGCACTTCTACGACAATAGGGTTCAAAGGAGGAAAATGCACATCTACGAGGTCCCTATGGAGGAGCAGACCACCACACCCGACCTCATCCCCAAAGCCTTGGTGGAGGAGAAGGAGGACCCACAGGAGCAGGTGGGGGCCGCTTGGGCAGCTGGGCGCGGTGGCAGCGCTGGGCGCGGTGGGTATCTGCCTCTGGGTATAACCTGAGCTCTGTGGAGGATCTACAGCACTGTGGCTCTCGTGGAGATGAACGTGGAGATCTCTCTGTCTCATTCTCCCTTGTTTTGTCGTCATCCAAAAAATGGGATGTTTGATCAACCTTTGGAAAAAAAGATGTAGAAGTACATATAGCCTTTAAAAGAAATTTAAATTCTAGCAGAAAATTATAAGTGGTTATTGGTGGTGGGTGGACTGGATGATGTGCAAGAAGTTCTAGCTTCCCTTTTAGGGGAACGCGGCAGCGTGGATCTTAATATTCTGTGTGTGTGACGTGATTCTTGCCCCTGTTCCCTCTGTCTCCCCTGGGGGCGGAATCACAGCAGGCCCTGTCCTCGCCCTGCCGCACCCCCGAGGTTGCGGCTCTGCTCACCTCTGATCCTGTGGCCCCCCTGGATTGCACCGACCACAGTTCCTCTGCCCAGAGTGCCCAGAGCATGCAGATCTCCTTAAACAAGAGTAAGTGTATGGGGGGTGTTCCTGGGGGTGTCTCCCACGCACTGGCGGGGCGTGTATAGGAGATCAGGCACCAGGTCCCACCGTGACTGGGCACTAGATACGGATAAAAGCAGAACAGTCATTTTCGCCATGACCATTCTCCAGCACCCCTCCCCATAACCTCAATGCCGTAATTCGGCCCCCCCCCCCTTGCACCCCCCGCCCCCCCCCCCCCCCCCCCCCCCCCCCCCCCCCCCCCCCCCCCCCCCCCCCCCCCCTCCCCCCACCCCCCCTC
>JAODKE010000002.1:1871735-1885517 GCA_026779605.1 Mormyrus hasselquistii
TATTAGTTAAGTTCTCCCCAAGCGAGCTTGATGGGCCGAATGGCCTCCTCTCGTTTGTATATTTCTTATGTTTTTATGTTCTTATGTTCTTATGCTGACTCAACACGGCCCCCTCGGTAGTTGAGTGAAAAATTGCCTGTTGACCAAAAACTGCTCCCTAGCGTTGCATATTTCTGCAGAGATGGAGGGAGTTCCAGTTAATCTAACTACAGCATCTGCTCAGTGCTGCTGTTCTCCTCAATCCCCTTCATCTGCTTCACTCATGGGAGTTTTACCTACACAAAAATGTCCAGAGCGCAGAACAAAAAAATGATTGGTTCAGAGAGATAACCAATCAGAGTGCAGAGGAAGTGGAATCAAGCCATTCAAGTCTGCTGGCTAGCGATAAATAATTATAAAGTGACAAGTACCAGCAGAGGTGAGGGGTGAGTATTCTCAGTAATACATTGGTCCAAGTATTAATAGTTTTCTCACGTAAAAACATTTCCATTTTTGTCGTGTCAATGAGAATAAGACACCTGGATGCAGTGTGACATTTGTACCAAGCAGTTCATAGATGAATACCTTTCAGCGTTGGCATCAACCGGCTCTTACAGCACTCATTTTGAAAAAGGATCGCGCACGGACATGCTAATGAGCCGGCTGTCAGCCCGTGGAAGCTATTTTTGGATCTGATTAGTTTACGATGCAAATGAAGGACTGGTTTTTCCTTCTTGGCCTATCCCCATTCAGCTGGGACAAAAATTCCCCTTTCCCATGATTAGCTTGGGCCAGGTTTCCATGGAAACCATTCAAGATATAAAGAATGTGCTAGGGCCATTTTTGACTTCTTAGGGTTTTTTTAACTGATTGATAGGTTTGTAGTTAATGTCAGTTTGTTGAGATAATGACAGTCCTATTTGAGGAGTCTCAATTGGGTGAGGACTCTGATTGGGTGTGGTTTGTAATATAATTCAATTTATTTTTGAGGTTTATGTTGTATATAGGAAAAAATCGCTTAAGAGAAAAGATGCAAGGTAATTTCCATCGTGGAGAAATCTGTAGGTAGCAAATCCCTCTGGCATCGTATTAACATTAACAAGCTTAAGAAAACACTTTATTTTGTTCATCAGTATCTCATTCCATGTCAGTTGGTGGCCTTATCTTGCTTTGTATTGCTTTTTGGCGTATTTTTCCATCGACTGCCGAACATCTAGGTTTGTCCTTATATAGTTATGCAATGGGGAAAAAAATGGGAAAAAGAAAAATATACTGGCCTTTAGTATAAGATAAGGCACTTGTGAGAAAATAGAAAACCAGTAGTGCTAATTATAGCCCCAGTGTGAGTGTGCTGATGGCGCTGTGTAGTGGGAGTGGGAGTCCGCTGTCATCCTCACAGCGCTTCACAGGAAGGATGTGAAAATGGTGCTGCTGTTTCAGACAGATGGGCTAATAAAGAGCGTTAACGATTCAAACTAAATTAAGACGACATAGAAAAACACGAGATCAATGAATCACTCAGTAGGTTAACTTAATTTTAATTTGCATCACCCTTTTTGTGCTGTTACACAGAGCATCCAAATCCCTAACATGAACCCAGCGCTGGAAAATTGAAAATAATTCCTTGGCCCTTTCAAGTGGAAATGTTTACAGACAGCATGATAAAAGCAACTTATTATTTAGTATATAAAAATGCCTTGATGAGAGAAATCAGCAGCTGGGGAAGCTGAATTGCGGTTTACTGGCACACGAGACTGAGAGAGGGCCTATGCAGACAGCTATGTCAGTGCACTGTGAGTAAAATTTCCTTATCTATAACCGCAAGTAAGGTGTGAAGTTTTTTATGAAGCGGAACCTCCCCAAGCAGTGGGACAATGGATGAAATGGACCATCGGGCAACAGCATCAGAGGAACGTGGGGGAGAAGTTCTCTGCATAACTCATTAAGGTCTTTTAATTGGGAATGAACTGATGCCTGGATTCTGAATCAGATACAACAGTGAGCTCAGCAAAACCAGGCAGCTTGAACAGCCAACAAAAGCTGCAGGAAATACACAACTGTGGTTTATTTATCACTGCAGCCATACGGTGCAGACTGACGGATATTTCTAAAGGAGCTGCCGATGGACAAGCAACTTCTATGCGAAGGCTTTCCCACAACGTGGTGTATTTTGGGGGTGTTGAACAGCCAAGTTTACAGGGACAGGTAATCTACTACACACAACCCTCAGCAGGAAGACTAGTTCCTTAGAATAAGAAGTGGAAACATCTGCCATTAATGAGATGGAGATTTACATGGGTTGGAAGAGAAACAAACTGATGATCGTGGTCTTAAAATGATGGTTAAAAACACCAAGGAAGACCGGTTAGATCTTGTAGGAAATGGGAGATTGGAATCTCTCAGAGATTCACTCAGAGACTCTAAGTAATCACATGGGATCATAAAACATTATTTAGTTACTTAACTGGAGAATTAGCAGAGCTATGTAGCATGGAGATTAAATTACAAAATGGACAGAAAATGGAACCTGAGTATGGTTAGTAGGGGAGTTGAGAGTGAAGTCTGCAGTATTTAATGATGACAAATGCTTTTGTATTCAATGTAGAAAAATGGTGACTCACTTTTATCTGCTTACAGACACAAAGTCCCCCGGATCTGTTCCTAATGAGGAAAACACTTTGGACTGGTCTACACGCAGGCTGATGCAGGAGAGAGGGGAGAACCAGACCTCCGACCAGCCAAGAGCAGGTAGTCTCCAATAAATCCAACCAATTACACTCTAATGTCTTATCTTCTGCACCTGGAGCTCCTTCATCCAAAAGGCTCACAATATTTCTGGGTCCTTCATCTGAGGCTGAGTTTATTAGTTGCTATGTCAGTCTATCCATACGTTTTCATAAAGCACCTACTCATTCCGGGTGACACTGATACAGCGCCTATCCCAGCAGTCCACTCACTATTATCCGAGGCGTTTTAACTCAACTTTTTAACGGTTTTACCCTTTTACTGAGAAGTACAACAATACATTATAAATTATAGGGAAAATTGGGAGGAGTCAGAATTTCTTCTTAAATGTATCCCCAAAACAAATGACTATAAGAAAGCAAAGCCCTAAAGATCTAACATATCTCCGGGACTTTTCTCCCTTCGGGGTCCAGGAAGAAGCCAGATCCACCAAACCTGATGGGCTTCTAAGTCGCAGATAAAAAGCATGACATGTCTTCCTCAGCTGGCTTGGCTAGACATGGTCCATCAGTTGATTCAGATTTAACATCGATTCACTGCTCACTGCAAGCCTTCCCAATCTCTGGCGGTAGCAGTGTTGTTTTTCTGCTTCATTGTTGTTGCAGTGGTCCAGTGTGTTGCTGTGGGTGGGAACATCACTTAATCAAATTAAATGTTAATGAGCTCTACAATTGTTTTCCCCAGAAACCGTGGCGCAATTAGATTATGTTTTGTGAACTGTGGTGCTTCGAAAAATCATTGGTGCGAAAAAAAAAACTCTTCACAGGCCTTCAGATGATTGATCTTCTAATAGCCAAGCAGGACTGAGAACCTAGATCCTTTGCATCATACAATAGCTGCCAGTTCACAGAAGACCTAATTACCTGGTGGGAAGTGAAGAGAAGAGAGAACAAGCTATAGATGAAAGCTTAAAGGAACACAAAATCCATCCTCAATTCAGCGCTACCCAATGTCATGATTTTAGGTCAATTATCTGAAGTCTGTCAGGATGCCGAGTCTGGGAAGTAGCTGTAGGCTGTTCATGGATAAACATGGGTCAGTAGTCAGGGGTGACCATGCACATCTCACCTGATTAGTGGTGAGGGATTTCCCTAGTTGATTTGTAGTTATTTAATTATGTTCATTTAGTTCATTCATTTATAGCTTTCATATTTCTTATTTTTGTATTTCTTTCTGCCCTTGCTACTCACTCATCATGTTCTTTGCCTATCTCATACAACGTACTCACACCAAGGCCGTCTAACCCCCTGGCTCCAGGAGTCTGTACGAAGACCATAGATAAAGGGCCTGCTTCCCTCAGGGCGGCAGAGACAGACACAGACAGACACTGAATGTGAAACATCTTTCTATAACATCTTCATTCTGTCTTAATAAACTGCTTAAGCTAAAGGAACCTGCCTCATCATTCAACTAAAAGAACTTGAGGTTTCATTGAAGAAATCTACCTGTAGGGTCCAAATCAGCCCCAAATCCCTGCCATATTTTTTCAGACTCTGCAAGGGGAAACTCAACTGTATCAAAATCTGTGACTGCAATCAAAAGACTAAACATGCCAAATGACTTGTATTTTATTTGGGTACTTATGGTTAAGGTTAGAGCTCCCTGTTAAGGTTAATGCCTCTGCATTTGTGTGAGAGCTGGAGCCCTGAGGCCTCACGCCCCTGAACTTTTGACAGCTGTGTTCCATCCAGTCTCCAGTTCACCAAAGTGGTCCCACGTCTTTATGAAAGATGTTTGGTTTCTGTTTGATTATCACACCTGGTACTCAAAGTTTGCTATTTCACTATTAATTCTTAAATCCGAGGGGCCTGTGTCTGCTTATGCGTGAGGGGAGGGTTCATTTTGCTTACACGGTCTTCTTTGCTTGCCTTGTTTTCTTTTCTTAACCTGTGAGCTGTATGAATATGGGCTGTGAGGGTGACGGAGCAGCTCCGCCAAGGTAAGAATCCAACGACTCGGTCCCCAATATGCAACTGTTTCCTAGATGCCGGGGATTTGAGGATGACGATTCTGGTGTAATCGAAGCCGGCTGTTTGGATGACCGCTATCTATTTTTATGACAATTTAAACATCTAGAAAAGACACAGTGCTGGAGGCTGTTTATATCACCCCTCTCCCCCCCCCCCCGCTCCCCTTCACCTGTTTTTTATGTCTGTTTTGTTATACCAAAAGAAATAGGAAAGTTAAATATAACTCTCAAAAAACGGGTTTATCTGGTGCATGTCATGTATAGCTTTGAAATGTTTCAGAGTTGCAAGTTTATCGTTACCTTTAAAGCTCAACAAAGATGTATGTTATGATTATAAGGACTGAAAACTTTTAATTGAAAGAGAAGCGATGATTTGGGTGGAATTTCCAACTCTGTAGGCTCTAGCTGAAGAATTCATCAGTATTTGTCGTGTGACTGAGAGGTTTCATAGCAGTAGTCGTTTGACGTGTATATGGAAAGGTTTAGTGGAGCGAAGCATGGATACGTGATGAAAAGCACACTGTCAAGGAGCTAAGGAATGTCCAGTGTGACAGTTTTAGTGTCACGGCTGATACATGGATACTCTTCATGGATCTCTGGAAAAACCCCCTTCAGAGGTCAGAGCTGATCTTGGCGTCAGAAGCTATTAAGCTGTCCCTTGTTCCCTCCTGGCTTCACACACGCAAGTGTCAAAATAAGCTAATGCTTGACTTTGGGTTACGACGGCAGGCAAACACAGCTGTGGGGGTGATGTCTGGCTGTGCGGGTTAGGACTGCCTGCGATCAGAAGGTCGTCGGTTCAAATCCCAGCAGGCCCTTAACCCCAATTGCTATGGGGGTTGGCTGACCCTGGAAAAAGCATCTGCTAAATGAATGTAAATAGTGAAATATTATGTAAACACTGTATGTGTAAAATGACATACAATCTTTAGGATGAGGTGTATCTGCCATCTGAGGTACAGAGGCTACATCATCAGCAGTCATGGCTGGAGTTACTACGGTGATGGATTTAATCTGCTAGGATTGTCTCTGTTAGGGGTAACTGTGATTTCATCAGGGGCCCGGAGGAAGCAAACAAACCATCCAAAAAAAAACAAAAAATCAGCTCCTCTTCATCCCCTCAGCATTAGCCTTTCGCAAAGCCAAGCGTCCCACGTGTACGAAGTAAGTGATCCACTCAAAGACTGAGACTGAGACAGCCATTGCTGAGTCTCAGTCAGACTCCCTTCCAATGAAAGAGATTTATTAGGGATTCAGGAAGCATTAGCTGCTGGATTCCTGTCGTTTTTATTATTTATTTCATTATTCTAAAATTAATAATCAAATCATAGCACCACAGAGCCCTCAGAAGACTAAGGCATTCATTGTGGAGTTTGTTATTTTGTTATTGGATTGGACATACAAGGTTCATTTCCTGCCATGTATTTGCTGTCACCTGTTAATATATTTAATATACGTACAAGAGCAATCAAACAATGGAATTTCTCCCTTTCCCGTCTTCCCTCTCTCTTGGTCTCTCTTCCTTTCTCCCCATTCCTTAAAAGGACACAGACAGCTGCCTGGCACCCACAGCCAAAGTCCCTTTGAGGCCTGTGTTGCTAGGCAACCAAATGCTAAATTTTTTAAACCAAGGAAAGTCTGTATTTCAAGCTTTCAAAGAACAAGGGCTGAGAGAATATAATGTGCCGAAGGAGCAAGAAGCTGCCAGCCTTATTAACGTTGTGTCCAAACTTCCAGAAATACAGTAGCGATGGGGAGATGATGTGTGTTTTTTTTAGTGGGTCATTTATACGGCTTGGCAAAGTGGGAAATCCATCAGCGGAGCTCATTCGTTTGTGCAGCATTTATTTTAATATTATGAGAAGAACAGTAGAGAAATGTGGTTTGGCTACAAAGTCCCAGAATACTTATCTTGAGAAAGGCTGTCCCAAGGGGCCAGTTTTCTTTTCTGGTTAATTGCAAAATAACGTCATTTCAAATCATGGACAAGGTCGTCAAAGATTTTTTACCAAACACAGAGTGGAGAAAATTATGTCACCGACAAGAGAGCAAATAATGAATGATAGTAATTCCATCTCTATCAGGCAAAGAGTAATAATTCATCGTCATATAAACTATGCATTTGCTGCTGTTAAAATGAAACAGCGCAGCAACATCCTGTGCCGCATAAACCAAACAGTTTTGACGGTATGAGAGAGTATGAGTCTCGTCATGTTGCTTTAGCTCATTTGACAGCGTCTGACAGAAATTCACCTCTGAAATGCGACGGCCTTTTGGCACGTGTCGGCATATTTTGATATTTCGACCTCTTGTCTAAGTCATTTTTCTTTCACCTGTATTTTTAGGTTGAGTAATGAATACGGTTATTACTAACCTCCCGGCTGAAGTGCCTTCGGTTTTTTTGAAGCTCCATATGGTTTTTGTAGTACATGTAGCTGGGTTTGTAATGGAGTAATTGAAGTGAGAGGTGAAAATCCATTGTGGGATTGGAACCCACAGCTTCCGTGGCCCAAACCAGTGCGTAACACACTTGGCTAACCCCCTCACCAATCACATGTGGATATATTGCCCTTTCCTCTGCCATATTTTGTTTGCTGTTCCTGTGGGGCACCCCTCCACCGTTTTATGCCACCATTACAGCCTATCAGCATCAATCAATATGAGGGGGGCCTGGGGTCCAATAGAAAATAAAAGTCCCCTGTGGGCCTCACCGAAGGATCCATTTCTCTGTGCTGATACTGTAGAACTGTGTTAAAGGGAAAGAAAGATGTAGGTTGTTACTTGGGGGGAAAAAGCTGATGCTAACAGATCTGACCTGAGAATCCAGTGAAGCTTTGAGATATTTGGCACAAAAGCTTTATGGGGATCTTCCTAGATTTGATACATAAGGATTGTAATGGCATGGTTGCTGTGATTGAACTGAAACCCAGATAAAGGGTTTTCCTAGTACAATCCATCACTCGCACACCACTCACTCACACAGGCATAGCTATAGGCAGTTTGATAACCCAAATCAGTCTCAGCGTGTTTTTTTTTGGGGGGGGGGGGGTGGACCAGAGCACCCAGAGGAAACCCCACAACAACCAACATAGGGAGAACATGCAAACTCCACACACACGGACCCGTGGTGGAGACTCGAACCCAGATCCCCGAGGGATGAGGCAGCATTGCTAAGCACCACACCACCATGCTGCCCCCTCCTTGTAAAATATGGCCGCTACTCTCTTCTCTGTATCCTCTTAGCACCACCAACACAGGGTTAATATAACAGTTTGTCAGTTAGCGAGGATGCTCTATAGAGCTGTGCGTGCATGCCGTGCCGAATGGCTGCTGCATATGGCGCAGGCGGACAGGGAGACACGTAAACGCAATGGCACACTTATCAGGTCTGCACCCTTTGAACACCGGCCCCACTTACCCTCCGCGACACGGCTCTCAGGTCGGCCCGAGGCAGACGAGCGCATCCCATGACGTCAGGAGCTCTCCCTCGCCGAGCCGAGCTTTGATGCGAGATCACAGGTCGCCAAGGGTGGGGGATCTAAGTCAATATGTGACTGAATCACGCCGCTCGTTTGAAGCACGTTAGTTACTGCGTCGCTTGCTTTGTGGAAGCCCCCCCCCCCCCGTCCCCCCCAACCTTGTTTAGTGTATTCCAGAGTGTGTCAGTGTACACAGCAGCTTTCTCTGCCCTGTTTTTCATTTTGACGCTCGCAAGCTTCTTTGTAGATTTTCTTTGTAGCCTGTTGTCTTTTTTCTCCTCCGTTAATCAGCTGTTCGCTATGTGTTCCTTCTCTCTTTTTTGTGATTACCGGTTTGTGCAATGATGACTGTGTTTTGGCAACACTGTGCAATATTCGCTCTGCCCTGCCGGTCCCTCCTTAAGATTACTGCATTTGCTAAATGCCAAAACAATGAAGAAAAAAACACGTAAACTAGGCTGTGATTTTTATTTTTATTTTTTTGAGGCCTTAGTCCATGCAACAAACCGTCAGATGATGCCAGGTAACCTTTAAGATATCAAAAGGTTAATCTTTATCCTGCCTTTTTGCCATTTAATACAAAATGCCAAGGCAGATCCCTGGTATTGTTGGCATGGTGGACAGACAGACTGACTGACAGACTGACTGACAGACTGACCGACAGACTGAGAAAGCGCTGGGGAACCAAAATCTGTGGCGGCTAAAGGGAATGATTAGCTTCTCAGTGGACGAGTGCTTGGAGCAGAATGCCTCGACACTCCCAGCGCATTACAGACCAGTTCACCCAGGAGAATCAGCTGCTAATAAAAACCCCAAGCAGTTTTATGTGACTGTGGTACTTTGATTACTTGTAATTGTATTAGGCTCCTGAATGAGGTTCAGGCGTCCAAGTGAGTTCCCTTTTGCAAGCCCAGCTCTGGTCTTGGGGTTCCTGTGGAAGGTGCCGAATCATTTCTCATTTCAGTCAACAGACCCCCCCCACAGTGACCCCCAGTGAATCATAAAAGCCTCTTACCACGGTACAAAAAGGAGGCCATGTTCAAAACTAAAACCAGTTTGACTCCTGCGCCATAGTTGTCTGACGTTGGAGACAAGGAAAATCTATTTTGAGAATCAAGCTACTCCTTTAATAATTCCTCCCATTTTTCCTTCACATTTCATAATTCATGTCTCTAAGGTTTTTTTTTTACATTGTTATCTTGAGTGTGAATTCTCCTCCCGCCTCCTCAGTACCAGAGAAACTGCAATTGGCTTCTTGCTGATGCCCGTCAACGTTCTTGGGGCCAATGGCTCTCCCAGGGAGGGTCTCCATAGCAACTGCTGTGTCAGGCTGAGGCAACTTGTCAAAACCTTTAGTCAAGCCCCATCTTTCTGCGGTGAATCTACTCTTACAGGCTGGATAAAATTTCTATTGGGTATATCTTGAAAGACATATTCTGTTGGGTGTATTTTGAAAGGGTACCCTTAACATGAACATGCAGTAGATAGCAATGAAGATAGTTGCCTCTCTCAAGTGCTGCTTGGTTGGATTCCGTTCGCTGACTAATATATATTATTAGACAGATTACTGGACAGAAAACCACTCCATTAACTAAGACCGACAAAGAGTGAGCAATATGTTCCTGTACAATAAAATGTTACTATCGAACTTGCTTGGGTTGCAGATAAAAGAGAATAAGTCAGATCCCATACTCTCTCCAGCAAACATATGTGAACAAATTCCAAAATATGTACAGGCAAGTATAGCCTTACACGAGCTGCCCCCTGAGAACTCCTGCCCTCCCTGTGCTCTCACAATTCCCATTGAACCAGCAACACCATTACTGGCCGGCTGACTGGACGCTAGTGGATCCTCTCACAGCTCGGCACACGCCAAGCCCTCAAATGACCTTCTACCTGTAATCATGTAGTGAAGAAAAAGGAATTGCTCTTATTCTGCAAGACAAGTAACGTGCACACTGGGGAATAAGCAGCGTTTTCAGTTAAATTTGCCCGTTCCAGTTTAATTATTATTTTGACTCTGGGTTTATTTTTATTTTTGTCCCACCTGGCTGTAGCGATCCGACGTGTAAATTGCATCATAGCCTGATCTATTTAAAGCCCCGTGAACGACCCAGGGGACACCCGGATCTGCAGTCATCATCCGTTTTTATTACTTTTGTCTTTCTTGCATCACGCTGTGAAACAAGCCAGCTGAAAATAAGGTTCGTATCCGCCTGGATAAACCCGAGTTTCCGCTACATCTAGATGGATGACTTGAACACAGAAATAACAAATCACTACTACAGCGGCTGGTGTGCTCTTCACATTCAGTCAGAGAAAGCTGCATTGTGGTGGACGTCTGCCTCACTATTGGCTGCTGCTCATTTCCTGGAACCAATATGTATACCAAGCAACATCTCTCTGTTTACCATGTGTATCTGTAAGGTATTGGAATTGGAGATATTTATGCTGGTCTTTGCCGCCTCAGCGAGCAGATCTGTATATTGCCATATGTGTTTGTCTTGGAGCTCTTCTGACCACCGAAAGTACCATCATCTGCACACATCGGCTTGGTGGAATCCTGTCTCTGTAGTCCATCTCCTGGTCTTTATGTAGGGCTATTATATACACCTTACAGTACCAGATCTCAGATTCAGTTGTAGGTTTGCTGACATGGCAGAGGACATGACGCTCTGATAATACAGATGGATTTCATCCGACCTCAGGCCTGACGTCAAGCAATGGCCTGATGTCACCTATTCACCATACCCACGTGCTCCTGTCTTTCCAGGGTCCCATCCTTCCTTTCACCCCTACACGCTTCTGTCCCAAACTGGACTCAATATGATGAAAACGGCAATGCTGTAGAAAAACGGTGACACTGTGTGTGAGAGAAACTCAGCAGGCATTCAGAAGCAGTTCCATAAAGGTCATACGTCTAGCAAATTCTTCTCAAGAATAATGTTTTTTTCTTATTCAGACCCACTGATTTTAATTTACAAACACAATCACTGATGTTCTGGATTGATGTATAGACAGTCCCCAGGCTATGAATGAGGTCCGTTCTCTACTGTATGTCAGTGTTTAAATCGAATTTGTAGGTAAGCTGGAAAAACAATAATACAGTTACATAATAAATACGATAAAAATACAGTAACTACATATGGTACTGTACTGTACCACAAACCAACGAATCACTAAAGAATGTTTTCAGAAGCATCACAAAGTAGTACATGCGTTCCTTATTATGAGCCATTGTACTGCATTTAACCCAATTTTTTATATAATACCCTTTACGGCAATCCGTTCGTAAATTAACGTTGTCCGTAAGTCAGAGCTAACTCAGGGACAGCCTGTACTGAGACAAGGGACTAAGAACCGAGATCAGTCTGAGGGAAACTCAGATGAGAGATGAAGAGGTAGATCCTGAGGATTGGAGGGCCCTGCAGGGACTTGTCGCTGATGAAGGAACCTTCGTTCGTGCTCCTCCACAGCTATCCATGAGTTCCCAGAGGACATCTTCACGAAGGAGCAGAGGAGACGTGGGGCAGTGCTTCTCCACGTTCTGTGTGTGAGTACCTCTGCCCTGTGTCATGACAGCTGCCCGTCACACTACCTCACCGCAGATCACTACTACATACTTAAGTACAAGCTGTAGCTAGATTTGCTTTCTACTATTTTTCAGTAATACTGTATAATGCAATAAGTTATGCAAGTTTGTTAATGAAAAACTTAATTCAGTTAATAACTTCCTTATTATATATATTCCTTATATATATTCCTTATTTTATATTAATATTATATTGCTGATTTTGTTTTTTTATATTTATATGTTGCCTTTACTTTGTGGGCTTCTGAGGGCTTGTGGGAGTTTTTCCTTACACAAAAATGTTCTGAGGGCAGAAGGAACAATGATTGGTTCAGAGAGAAAACCAGTCAAATTGTAGAGGTGGTGGGTTCAAGTAACTAGAGAAGGTGGGACCAAGTGATTCTCCTGTAGTTCTTGGACCCACCTCCTCTACAATTTGATTGGTTTTCTCTCTGAACCAATCATTGTTCCTTCTGCCCTCAGAACATTTTTGTGTACATAAAACTCACATGAGCCTCCTGCAATGGTATTATACCTTTCTGTTTAAATGATTCAATACCTGCTTATGTAATGCGGCTCATTTAAGGTTTCTCCCAACATATCAGAAAGGACTCATGGGTTCTGACCTATTACCGTTTGAAGCTTTCATGCTTCCACTAATATGTGTTTTTTTTAGTGCAGATGTCTGTGTTAATGTATATATGTTTCTCATGTCTCAGGCCATTTACATGTTCTATGCTCTTGCGATTGTCTGCGATGATTACTTTGTCCCATCTCTGGAAAAGATCTCAGAGGTAAGTACTCAGCGAGCGCGCCTTAATATCATTACCTGGAAACCGTTTCCTTTAATTCTGCCTCATTTCTGCATTGTACATCCTGAAGAGTGAATACAATGTGTATGCCACACATTCTTGTTTTTTTATATATATATATCTAGTAGATAGGGCATAAATAAACAAAACATTACTTTTATATTTAATTAGCTTAAAGGTTTTCCCAGCGGAATATTTCTGCAGACATTTGGGGAGGGAGGAAAATCCAGATCAAAGCTGCCCCCTAGAAATCTGAAACAGAAAAGCTATTTTAAAGCAGAGCCTCATTAACTCTGCCCTGCTTAAATGATAAACGGAGTCCTGCTTTTTAGTTGAAACCCATGTCAGTGTGGTGTAAATCTGGCCCTGGCGAGCTGCCATGCCATCAGTGCACTGCAGGGGGCACCAGCATCAGTATGCACTCAACAGCTCGGTGCAACTTTGGGGGAAAAATATTAACCTAACCTTCTGTCCTTTCCTTCTTTGCTGGGGTTCCCACCGTATATCAGTTACATACATGTGCACCAAAGACTCCCCTGCAGTTTTAGCCTATATACTTCCGACTCTCTCCCGCTCCAGATGTGTGTTTAGGCTATCTCTACACCTCTCTCCCCCGTTTCAGACATCCCACCTCTTCCAGAAATTCCGGGAGTCTCCCGCTAATTGACAGCAGCTCACTGACAACCAGGAATGACGCGCAATGTCCTGCAGATCAGTCATTTTTATACCATCATATTGTCCAGACATTATGCTGCAGTAAAGGCAGTTCCCAGTTTAAGAACATGTGACCTACGGAGAACTTGTACTTACGCATGGACTGCCATAAAGCCTGTTACAGGATAAACTTGAGTTTAATAATAACGAACGCACTCACTACTTTGCGACTCTTGTGAAATCATTGCGTGGCTTCAGCGGCTCATTGACTAAAGACACAGTACAGTATACTGTATGTAATTACTTTTATTATAACTGTATTATTATTATTATGTTGTGCATTATTATTTTTCCCACTCACCTACAAGTTCAAATTAAACATAGGGAACAGATCTCGTTGGTACCTGGGGACTGCCCATGTTTGGTATTTTGACGGTATTTTAAAAAAGCCACGCTACTCCAGTATTAACCCGATATAATTTCCCAAACGGGGATAGCCAGGTAATTTCAAATGAAAATAACGCAGTATATGGCACGGTGACACCACCCGCCGAGTCTAGCCTGCGTCTCTGC
>JAODKE010000002.1:1902622-1937645 GCA_026779605.1 Mormyrus hasselquistii
AAATGTAGTTTGGAGACCAGACAGACTCATGAGCAATTGTTTCTGGTGAAAGATCTTGTAGTGTGTGACTCCCTGTTGCTAATCAGTTATATAGTTTATTACCACAACAACTTCAAGGTTCCCAGTTAGAAGACAAGAAGTTGTGTAGTGTGAACAGCACACTGATCTGATGACTTAGAAAGTCGGGAAGTGTCAACTTTGCATAAGAGCACTGGGATCCGCTTGCTAGGTGTCGAAAGCTGAATTGGCTTCATATAGCTGTGTAATTTTTCATCATCAGTTTCATCATTTCTGGAATGATGCTAGGTGTCAGCATCTAAGCTTATATTTATCCACTTTAAAATCAATTTAAAAACAGTGCGACTAGTAGTAACATGAGCAGTTTCCTCCGGAATCAGTGAAGTTTTTCTGATTCCGATTCTGATTCTGAATGCATTCGGGTCGCACTCTACTGAAGTAACCAGTTAACGAAAGCAGGCCTGTCCCTGCTGACTGTGCAGCACATTCTGAGCCCTGTGAGCCCGCTGTCTCTCCTCAGGTCACCATCATCAGCTTCACGCTGGAGATTCCTGATGTCCTCATGGGCATCACCTTCCTGGCAGCAGGAACCAGCGTCCCTGACTGCATGGCCAGCCTCATCGTCGCACGACAAGGTGCCACAGACCGCATTAACTTCATCTGCTTTTTGCTCTCGATTCATCTCCCCATCGTATTATCTGATTCCCTCACTCATTTCCACTCCACTTCTGCTGGAAGGTCTCCCCTTCTGTCAGCTTATATTGCTTTTGTGGGGTGACTGATGAAATCCTAACCCTATTTCTGGTAGCACTACTGATAAGACGTACTAAAAATATTGGCTAATGTTGATGCTAAATGAATTGGATGGCGGGCCTGGAGTGGCCAATCAGGAGAGCCAGGAAAATTCCTATCTAACTGTTGTGGCGGTCAACAACAAAAGAATTTAAGAAGTTTAAAATTGTGTCGGTCAGAAACAAAAGCAACGCTTCAGAATGTTAACCAATGAGTCTTCTCACACGTGTGCACACACACACACACACAGGTTTGTAATGTTATGTTTGTGGGGACTCTCCATTAATTTCTATGGAGAAAATTGTAATCCCAGAAATGATAACCTTAATCCCTATCCGCTCTAACCATAAGTGACCAAACAAAATATGAGACTTTTGGCATTATTACTTTCTTGATTGAATTCACAAATCTTTGTGGGGACCTGAAAAAGGGTCCCCACAACATCAAAATAACACATGTTTATTATATTGTGGGGAACATTTGGTCTTTGAACAATATGCTATTTCTTCTCGCAAAGTCAGCATTAAAGTTATCTGGATAATAAGACTTGAACTGTGGCATCACTTATTAAAGGTCCCTCAGAACAAAAACAAAACGGGCTGAAAATTCAGGTATAAAACTTCCAGGCTGAGCGTTAGTCCCACTCTGTGTCTGTTGGACGGACGTGCCTGTGAGGTGCTCATGGAAGTTTTACATACACTAAAATGATATGAGTGCAGAAGGAACGATGATCAGTTCAGAGAGGTAACGGTTCCAAGCAACTAGAGGAGGTGGGACCAATTTATCTGATTGATTGTTGCTGCCTCCTCTAGTTGCTCAAACTCACCTACTCTACAATCTAATTAGTTATTTCTCTGAACCAATCATTCTTTCTTCTGCCCTCAGAACATTTTTGTGGAAGTATAAACTCCCATGAGGCAGCCGGGTTTGCATGATCCCCACATGTCTGTAAAAGCTTTTTCCTGGTACACTGGTATCCTCACTCAAGATGGGAGATTTAGGTGAATTTGCATCTCTGATTTTTTTTTTTACATTAGAGCAGATTCAACGTCGTCGTCATTATGTTGAATCGAGATGCAAATCCATGGTGTGGCGTTGTGCGCGTGTGTGTGGGTGTTACCTGGGATGGGTTGCCATCTTGTCCATGGCGTCCCCTGCTTTGTGTTATGTACTTGCTGGCAGAGGCTGCAGACTCACCATGTTCCCGTACCGGAAAAGTGTTATACATGGCTGGATTTCCTCCAGCACCTCTTCTTAATCCCCCCTCCCATTTTTCAGTGCCTTACTTTGCCCCATCTCTCTGATTATCCCCAGGCATGGGGGACATGGCAGTGTCCAACTCCATCGGTAGCAATATCTTCGACATACTCCTGGGACTGGGATTCCCCTGGGCCTTGCGCACTCTGGTTGTGGATTACGGGTCTACGGTAGGTCTCCCTGCTCTTGTAGGTCTCCCTGCTCTTGTAGGTCTCCCTGCTCTTGCCCGTATCTAAAGGTTGTGCCTAGAGGAACAATGCCGTGATGCCGTGTTCAACACATCACTGACAGGCTGATGTAATCTGTTATTTATTATGAATATTTTTAACGGATATTTTTTATTATGAATCTGTTGTGCTTTCTCAGTCCTTCTAATTATATAGTATAATGCGGTGTTTTACAATTTAAAACATAGGCGCTTTGGACAATGAATTCCGGAAACATGCTTTATAAATTGTATATGTATGTAACCCCAAGACAAGCAGCTGAAAGAACACTCGTTTTTTTCTCATGTATTCTTTTAAAATGTAGATAAATGTGCCTTGTTCACTAGTTTGTCACTGAACAAATAATCTGATTTATTTTTGTTTTCCTTAATTTTTTCTGTTTACTCATTTCCACATTTTTTTTCATCTGTCCTGCCACCCTCAGCAAAAAGGAGAAGTCACTTTTAGCTGAGAATATTTTAGACTCTTCAAAATATTTACTTTGTATCATTCTGAGAATCTTCACCATTCACAAGGAAGTCTGATGAATCACTTCAACCACTTTTGTTGAGCGACATTTATAATTACGGCAATTGCCTCTTAAGAATCCTATTCTCAGGGAATTTATTACAAATTGAAGAGTGTAAATCATTATGTAGGAAACAGTGAAGTTATTCATAAACTTCTCACAAACTGCATTTAGATTTTGAATGACTGGATCCCCTTTCTCTTAGGCCACCAGACTTTACAGTTTTTCTGTATATAATCTCTGCCATTTTAGTATTTCAGGAAGGAACAACCCTCTTATAAATGTGCATGTGGAGTAGGGCGATGTAGTTTGCTGGGTGGTCTGGGGAACCTGAACATGGCGATATACTGAGGGTGATACCACATACAAGCTTCTGCTTTGTGCTAAAACCACATCATGGCTTAACTGGGGATGCGTCCAGGATCTTAACGCTTGTTTTAAGAGAGCTGTCTTGAACTGTTAAGATGAAGTGATTCACGGCCTTCTCTGGTACTTAAACACGAGGTCTGATACAGCTGATAACATCCTTCCTGTCTTACAATAGTATGTCCTGCACTCTATGCTTACCTTGCTTGACGATTGTTTTCTCTTTCACTCTTTCCATCTCTCTCTCTTTCCTCTTTTATCTTTCTCTGCCAAATGTGTTGGCATTAATGGTGTAAGGAATCTGGCGTTACCGAAGGTTGCCCGTACTAAGAGGATAAGTAAAATATTCAAACTGTTGGCCACTACGAAAAAACAGCTCCTAACCGGACGCTCCGACGGTCTGATGGAGCAGGAAGAGTAATTCATTGTGGTGTTATAGGGTACAGCAGAGGCTTGTCGGACCGGCGGTTTACCAAAGGTAGCTAGAGATGCAAAAATGAAATGACACGCTTATAAACGGCATTAACATTCTTCATTTGACATACATGTACCACTGTCCAAATAAATCTCCTTTGCCAGTTTTTGCACTTTGGATTTAATAGTGAGCTGATTGATAGATTTACATCAAATTTAATGATAGAGCAATATTTCTGTATCAGTATTTTTGAGCACAACATGGGGTTTTGATTATTAATGGAGGAAAGGGGCTCTATATGCAGCACATTCTGTATGGTGTGGCAGGTAGCATTGTGATAAAATGGAGTTGAATCTGGCTGCAATATTAACTGCGGAGAGCTACAAGCATCGGCCAAACGACAAACCCTTAAATGCCTGGCACACTAAAGGCTTGGTGCTTAGCCTTTGGCTCGGATTTGCTTTGAATTCAAAGCTAAATCGAAGACTCTGCTGACCTTAGCCAAAAGAAAACCCATTTACTGTATTCAAAAAACCAATAGATGTTGAAGTGTTTATGTTTTATTGTCTTCAGTTGTCCTACTTATGTCTTGTTAGGTGTTCATCAACAGCAAGCGGTTGGTGTACTCCGTGATCCTGCTGCTGGCGTCTGTGTTCCTCACGGTGAGTGCAGCGAGGCCGCCTGAAGGGTCAGAGGTCACGCACAGGGTGTGGGAAAACATGGGAGTTTATGAAACTTGTTGGCAGAGGCTTGTGCTCAGTATGACGCCAGGTTTCATTTGCACTGCTAATAAAGCATTAGCGGTGGATCAGAGCCAACAGGAACCTGTGAGACAGGTGGATTTATTGGTCACGCACGTAAACAAAGAGTATCGCTACCTCTTAGTCAAAAAGGAATGAGTCCCAAGCTTAACTTTAAAGGTGTATTACTTCTGTTTTCCTTCATGAAATTAATTCCTGTCAATACGCAACTCCAGGCATCTTTTCATATCTTGAGCAAAGACATTTTTAGACTAGATAAGTAGAAATGCGACATCTTAAATGAGTGTATGGAGTTTATACCAAAATAAGCATCCAAGTTTCTTCCTTTATTGAAAGTATCAGTGTTGATTTTAATACTTACAGGAATATATTAATGTTTGCACTAACCTGGATAAATAGTTAACCCTAGTGGCGTTGTAACATTTATCTTTTATTCTGGCTTCATTCCTTCTCTTTCCAAAAAAAAAAAAAATGTATTATGTAGCTGCTGAAATAAAGACAGTATAATGTGTTTAAGTGATCAAACCATTAACAACCTGTTACTCATAACGATGTATCAGTAGGTGCTGCAAAGGTCTGGAGATGTCTGCTTACACTGCACAGTCTATTCACCTTACCGATGTTTTAAGGGAAACATCTACACGTTTGCCTGAATCATCTGTGATTGTCACACACAGATTTGACATGCAAGGCAAAAATGATAAGCCACGTTAGAACTAAATGCTAAATCTAAGTTGTGAACAGGCATATCCGTGCAGACGCAAACTACAGTTGGGCGGAAGTGCTTCAGCCATAAAAATGTACTTGCTTGTGTGAGTTAATTGTTACTAAATGTGTAGACAGTGATCATGTGACTCGGGAGGCTGAACACATGAATCTTACAGGTTCAGGGGCCTGTTTCCTACAGAGAAGGGCTCTGGATTTGTGTGACGTTTTGGGGTGTATTTTCTCATCAGGATCCAAGGCCATTCAGTCCCTTATATGAGAAGTTGAATAACAATTAATAAAAAGTCTGACCAATCACGTTTGTTTCATGGGGAAGCCTTGTCCTGATTGGCCAAGAATGCATTAAAACTCTTAATGGGAGCACAGACACCTTATTTTGGCAGTTTCCTGTGTGTTACACACAACTGGACTGTGCTTCTTTGGTGTCAGTAATGTTGCTGGTTCTAGTCTAGTGGGGAGGTGAGGGATTTGCTTTTGAGGGAGGTTTTTTCATCAGTGCATTTTTTGTTTACAATTAATCAGAGCTGTAGTGTTCAATGAAGGAGCAGCCAATACTGTCATACATACACTGCCCGGCCAAAAAAAAAGTCGTCGTTGGAATTTATATCAGCAAATACTTAAGAACCAATGACTGGATCATTATTACAGCCCAGCAACGTTATGCAGCAATAAAGTAAAGTTAGCTGAGAACCGTAATCTACTGGCCAGGTTATACCTCCATCCATCACCAATGGATTTTTTTTCTTCCCTGTTGGCAAGAGCATATTCCAGGACAAGATGCCAAGATTCATTGGGTTTGAATTGTCAAAGAGTGGTTCAGAGAGCATGAGGAATCATTTTCACGCATGACTTGGTCACCACAGAGCTGTGACCTTAACCTCATTGAAGGTTTTTCGGATGTGCTGAAGGAGGCTTTATGGAGTGGTTCAACTCACTTGTCAATACAGGATCTCGGTGAGAAATGAATGCAAATCTGGATGAAAATAAAGGGTGAGATGTTGCATAAGCCTGTGGAAACAATGCCATAACAAATGTGCGCCATAATCAAAGCTAAAGGCGGTCCAACGAAAAATTCAAATGGCGACACTTTCTGTCCTGGCAGTTACATACAGTATATATACAGTACTGTGCCAAAGTCTCAGTGTAGGATATCCTGTTTCCCATAACTACTCTGATGTACTTGACATTGGTTCATCATGGTAGCTCTGGAGATGTCTGCTTACTAGGTTGTTTACTGGGCTAGTTGAGGGCAGAGTGTGTCAGCTTAGTCATTTGAAAACCTCCTAAAGTCACCCCAGTATTTGCAACCACCATTCTACACACCCATGCGTTTTTTCTTGGCCGATAGCGCACCTTGTATAGCTAATCAATATCTCACTGACCTTCTAAAAACTATTTTTATTAATTAATTAAGTGAGCTGGTTATGAAAAGTAACAAATCCATGGAATGGCAGAGTTGCCCCTGAGGAGAGGTTTGGGAACTGAAGCGATGTTCATCTAACCATCCAAAAAGATATCTGTACCTTTTTGCAGAAATTCTTGTTTAGTTATTCTTAGTTTGCATGTTTTTTTTCTGAGTAAATATGCACTTATTACCCAGAAAAATAGCCTGAAACATGTTCTTTGACTCTCTGAGACTTTTGCACTGTACGGTAAATACTGTGTGTGTATCTGTGTGTGTGTGTGTGTGTGTGTGTGTGTGTGCGAGCAGGTTTACCTATCTTTATGGGGACACAATGTCCCCATAACGCGATAAATATCCAAAACTCTATTTTATAAAAATCGGTGACTGCTATGAAAAAACTAAAAATGCAAAAACTGTTGTATTTTGTTACGTAGTTGTTATGTAGTTGGTTACTTATGGGTATGGTTAGGGCTGGGTAGGGGTTAAGGTTGTCATAGTTAGCGTTAGCATTTTTCCCATTGAAATGAATAAGCGGTCCCCATAAGGATATGTTTACCCTGTGTGTGCGTGTGTGTGTGTGTGTGTGCGCGCACGCACATAGGACATGACTTTGTCCATCCTCCTGGCCTCCCCCTCACTGCCATGTGCTGTGTTCTCCACCTGTCACTCGCCCCCCCCCCCCCCGCCCAGGTGCTCATTGTGCACTTGAACCACTGGAGGCTGGACCGACGCCTGGGGGTTGGCTTGGTGCTGCTCTACTCTGTCTTCGTCCTCTGCTCCATATTCTTCGAGCAGCTGTAGTCCTCAAGCTCCGCCATAGCTGCCTGCACTACTGACGGCGAAGAACATGCTGGTTCATTTTTTCCATCCTGTTTGGTTTAAGGTTTCCTGTTTCTCATAACTACTCTGATGTACTTGACTTTGGTTCATCATGATAGCTCTCAAGACGTTTATTACTGGTCTAGTTGAGGCCAGAGTGTGAGGGTCTTGGGTCAAAGACGTGAGCCTTTGCCCCAAACCCCAACTGCCCCTCATGCTGTGATCTGGATGTATAAACAGGCTGTAGGATTTCAATATTCCCTCGGCTATTTTGAGCTGCAGGCCTGGCAGATGATGTTGGGGACACATCCAGAAAAAACGAGAGCTGGTTTGTTCTCGTCTCTCTGCCCAGGCCTTGTGATGTCAGATGTGTAGCAGCAATAGCTGCCATTGTGGGGATTGTGACCTCTAGAAATGTCACACAGTTCAAGTTTCTCTGTTCAAGACAAGGAAAATTTTAAAAGAGAACTGTAAATTAACTCTATATTCAAGTTCATTTGTAATGTGAAGAGGCAGAACCATTGAACTATGATTTGGAAGTGCTGCTGGTGCAGTCAAATTTACACAGGCACAAGTATAATAGAGAGGACTATTTAAAGTCCATTACATTGAGATTGACCTGTTTTAGTAAGGTGTAGGCCTTGCAGTGATATACAAACGTGTCACGGTTTGTAATACGGCTAGACGCTTAATTAAAAATGTTACAACAAAAATCCATAAATAACATAAAAATCAAGCAATGCAACTTCAAGGAGAAAATAATTGGCTGGGAAGGGATTTCTGTGTATAAACGCCCCAGAGACCAGTGCAGCATGCAGGAAATGTTTTCCCTACCAATGGCTAATGAACCATCAAAGGCTCAATGTGACCTTTCCCGCATAATCTAACTGTAATCTACAATAAGTCAATAGCCGGGAAGGACAGGGAGGGAAATTAAAGTAGTACAATGAAACCCTTTTGTTTGATCTGGTCATGCCGGTTACTTATACAGTGCTAGCTATAGCAGTTCCCACTGAGGAGATCAGTTTGGCTCTCCAATTCGCTATTTGTTCCTGATCAATTCTATCTGTCTTCAGGTCAGATATAAGATATTTTCTACTAGTTTCTTCAAGGAAAAAAAAATCTTCACATTTCAGTACATTTCAGTTTTTGGCTGTATTGGTGAAGGGTAGGATCATGTCTCCGGCAATATTGTGGGAGTACAGCGTGTGTTCAAGCCAGCCAGGGGGCTATGGGCTGTTTTGGTCCCTACTAAATGTATAACCAAACCGACGGCGTTGGTATTGCACAAAGTAGACAAAATGCAATTTCTTGGGGTCCATGGTCCTCACCAGGGGATATGGTTTGATGCTTCAGTGAATGGATACATGTTTCACACTGTTCAATTCTCTGAAAGTTGTTGAAGATTTGTTATAATGTCTGCACTATTCTGCATGACATATCCCTTCTTATGGAGTAAAATGAAATCCTTCTAAAAATTTAATACAGATTTTGAATAGGTATAAATCTATTTAATATGTGTTTATATATTTTCAGCTGTCACCACTTTTGATATCTTGTGTACGGGTCTAATATTACGGTTCACTGAGATTAGGTACGTTCGATGTTCAAGACAAAGATACAGTCTGACCACTTATTTATGTGTATTATTATATTGAACAAGTTCAGAAGAAACCTCACATTACCTTTGCTAAGTGTTTACTAAACATATGCATAGTTTTTTAAGAATGGGTGTCAGAGAGTATCTAGTTATATTTGTGATGTATTTTAATATTAAATGATCATTGTGTACCTATGTTTATATTTAAGGTTATGTGTCCTTCCAAAAAACAGTGTTTAAGTTTTTTAGTATCTATAAAGGGATTTTAAAGAAAGAATATAATGTGTACACAGAGCCCCTTTCATCAAATATGAAAAAATATAAACTTAATGTTATGTTTTTTGTAAACCAGTGTATATACAGAGTCACGATAGATTCTAGATATCTTCACATTGGCAACTTTGGTGTTAGTTGCAAATCCCTTGCATGTTATTAGATGAGGGACAGAGTCATTTATAGGTGTGTCCCATCATGCCCAAGTCCAACCTGAAGCCACACTTCTATGGTACTCTGAGCGAGGGCTTTAAACATTCAATTTCCTCCTGTTTTGCGAAGTTTACAGTTAACTGTCGTTGACATCCTCACATGTTTCTGTAACGTTTTAACATTCTGACTGTAACTGCAACCTCAGAATTAATCTTATCCTCTCCCAGCATCTGCCAGGAAGGTTTCTATCTGTTGCTCATGTGCTTTAGGTTAAACTCTTGGCCTCCAGATTGACGAGGAAGAGGAACCAGAGTGGCAATCATGAAGAAAGCCCCTAACCCTTATTCATCATGTCATCGCAAATGGCTAATTTCTTACTAAGGCTTGTAATTAGTGAGATGGATAATCAATTTATTATGTTACAGCAGCCATTTGAGAATGTCACATGCTGGCTGGGGTGGATCCTGTTAGGGGTTTCTGGAACAGTAGCTAGAATCATAAGGAACTGAAATTGATGCCCAAAAGGGACATCAGAATAGCCCACATTGCAATTTGTCTTGTTTTAGAAATGTAACGATAACAGAAGATAACGATATTGTGTATGTGGTTGGGGTGCAGCCTGGAAACTATATGAATCTAGCCATCAGGTACCTGCTTACACTGATTGGAAAATTCTCCTAATTTTTTTTTTTCTAATTAATTAGCAGCACATGTTGTACTTGCAGAAATAGGTCAAGCGGGTAAAGAAAACAAATGGATGGATGGATGGATGGATGGATGGATGGATGGATGTTTTACATGAAAAACTAACTTAAATTGTAAATGTTTTGTCATAAATTTTATTTATTGACCACAAAATCATAAAATATCATGTATTGACCAAAAAAAAAATCATGTTTTAGAAAAAAATACTGTTTCATCTAAAGCTACTGTTTTTGAGGTAGATGTGGAGTTTAAACATTTTGAAATGTGTTTCTTAATAGTGCTGTTCTTACAGCTGACATGGAATTTGTATTTGACATTTTGCTGCAACAGCTTTACAAAGTCCAAAGTGAAACATTCCTGTTCCCTTCATTTCTTTGCCTTGTTTATTCTTGTCACCGCTGTCCCATGCTTGCCCTCTGTCATCTTCTATCGATTGCCCTGAGAATTAAACAACTGTGACGAGTAGTATTCACACCGGGGGGTGAATACTTAGGGGGGGGCTTCTCATTGTGTCACACACAGACACGCACCAAGCAGGCACGAGAGACCGTAATGCTCTGCTTAGCGTCTCCTTACCGGCGTCTGTCCACCGTGGTGCCCGAGTGAGTGTGGAGAGGACCATCAATAGCAGAACACCCCCACTCTTGCCACCCCCCCACCCTCCCACACCACTTCTCTCTGGAATGATAAAACATAACAGGTCATGAGTCCACAGCTGGGTAGTGAGTGTGAAAAGCATGTTTAAAGGCAGAGCGGGCGCAGTGAATGTCAGTATGCTAACACGGTGTGATATGAAGTGTGTTCCAGAGACTCGGGTCCTTCGGAAATGCAGCTCCCTGTCATTTCAGTTTTCGGCACAATGCTTGTATTGTTCGAAAAATGTACATTGTTGAGTGCAATAAACGACAGTCTGTGCAATATTTCTATATTTTTCCTTTTCTTTTGGATGAAAATAGCAACCTGAAACCTCATATAATAAGGGTGTAATTTATTTCCATTGTACTGTCTTTATGATTAATCCTCTCACTGTGATCTGTGAGAATATATGGACCTTCATCAGTTTTTCAGGCAAAAATATCCCAGAATGCAGGCCAAGTGCGTTCACCACACTTGGATCAGTGCTCTTAAAGGTTCCATGTTCCATATCTTGTGTATTGTAAATGGACCTTAAATATTTTAAAAAATAACAAATTAAAAGCGACATTAAGAAGTGATACTCAAACCTGCTTTGGAGCTTTACTTTATGCTATTTTTAAATTTGTTTTAGTTTCAAATATTCTTGTTTCCTTCGGTACGGTTCTTTTGTGGGTTCTGCTGAATGTGTGAGACGCTGCTGTATCCGTAACGCTCCGTCAGGCTGGCCGGATCCCCTCGTACTTGCCGCTGCTGTGTGGAGCAAATGTGGAGAGGAGGATTAGCATATACTTTCCAAAGGGATCAGCAGCGGTGGCAAAATTTATGGCTACCTTGGTGTTTACACCAATCGAACATGTCCTCTGAACAAACAACCACAGGGACTTGACTAAGTGCCTGCCTGAAGCCAGAACACATGCCCCGAGCCCAGCTAGTGACATTTCTGTATCACTACATTAATCTGCTTGGAACACTGCAGGTTCTTAGGGCTCATAGTTATACTTAAAAGCTATGGGCTGGTTCCCGGTGTCTAAATAGGGTTTATAAGGACATCAGCTAAACATCGTTAAAAATACTGCAGTGCTCTAGCTGAAACAAGTTCAATGAGCTTTTCTGAGAATCAGAATCAGTTGTTAAACAGTCTTCGTTGCTGGTGAACTGTAGACAGTATCTGTCCATCAGTGACAGTCAACTCAGTCTCCATGAGAACTCCTTGTCTTGCATTCTTTTTGTCTAATTTTAACCATCCCACTTACTGTACATTTCCAGAAATTTCTTGGGCGAGGCGTGGTTTGTAAAAATGTAGTGTTTGTGTGTTTCCCATTCCTCCTACTGTGATGTGTGTCATATGACCCTGGTAAAAAATATCTTTTCTATATTAGGTTATTAATTGCAATGAGTAGTATGTTTTAAAATGTAAATCTGTGCTACAACTGTGGTATCTACAATAAAATAGACTTACTGGGATTATTTGTACACCTTTTGTTTTTACATCACTTTTATTACACTTTTTTTTGTGATTTTATTGTCCTGAAAGAAGCAAAACTGTAAACAAGGATATGAACACCAAGTAGGACAGAATTCCAGCTCACTGCATATGGACTGTTAGGATGTAAATATTGAGTCTAGCTTGTTATATTTGAGTTAATCTTTTGTGTCACAGCCCTTGAAATTTCAAAGAGTTACATCCATCAAAGGACATTCAGGTAGCTGTTACACAACACTAGATTTATCAGTTTTAAAGTGCCTTGAAAATCTTTGTCCCTTCATACATTTAGTCAAAACCTGCTATGCAAGTTGGCAAGTCCCTAGTGTTCTTCCTAGTTTTGCCATGATTATGATATAGGGAGTTTACTCTAGAAAACCATAACCAAACTGAGGCATAAAGTACATACCTGTATGCTTAATCCTGTTCATATAATGTATACCACATATATTTGGTTGTGAAAATGATGGGCGGGCCTGCAGTGCATCTTGGGAAGGAAAGTCAGGTGACACTAACTGTTCTTTTTGATTTCATTTATCTGTCCACCCCCAGTGGTTTGCATTATTGATGTATTATGTTTCATTCAAAACTCCTGAAATTCTGATCCATTTTCAAAATGGCGACCCCAGAAAAAACCCTAAATAACTGTCTGTTATGCTTCTGCTTATCCTTGGGTTTTACATGGTTTTACAGCCACAGAAAAAAAGATCAATCTGTACTTTAAAATCCTGGTTTAATCCCGGTTCTGCTGGCAGAAGCTACACTGAGCAGCAGATTGCTTCCAGGATCAAATTGTCTAAGAGAGCTTCACACAAGAATAAGGAGAAGCAGGAGACACTGGGAACGACCAGAAACCAGCCAAGTAACTTTCTAATGCCAGAGATGACCGTCAACTTATCCAACAGCTTCTCATGAATTGTAGGATGACATCAAGTGACCTTCCGAAGGAATGGGAAACATTAAGTGCAGGTGTGAGGATCACTGCTAGGACAGTTCATATCAGGCTCCTAGAAGCAGGACTGAGGTCCCATAAAGCAAGGAAGAAGCCCTTCATTAATGAGAAGCGGGGAAGAACCAGACTGCAGTTTGCAGAAAAACATATACCCTGTATATTATTCACAGATGCACATCTATGAATTGAGAAAAGAGTGAAACAAAAAATTGTGTTGTGGTCTCTTAAATTTTCTTCTTTATATAAAGGGATGCAATGATAAGTATTTTTCTTCAGATAATAAGATGAGGTATCTCTCAAGTTAAGCCTTTGTTACAAGTGAAATTATTTCATATCCTTTACTGAGCTGTGACCAAAAATAGGGATGATTTCTAATGCTTACCAATAACAGTGAGGGAATTTTAAACATTCATGCCTGGTTAATTTCCAATTTTAATGAATGGTAATTACAAATCCAATGGAGATGCTCAGCTTATGAGCCAATTTCCAGGAATGCATTAGGGTCATATATAGGGGGTTAATCGTAGCTGCAATGTCTGTGAGAACCACAGATGTACTGGATATCAAATGAGGTTTCTGGAGTTGGATGGATGAAAATGGGATCAGATCGCAGGTGAATGGTGGCCATGGGGATAAATGGCTGAATGTAGCAGTATAAAGCTAATCTTGCTTTCTGCAGATTTGGACAGTTCTGGTTCAGAAAGTACCCAAGTGCCAGTGGAGTATTAAGAGTCATAGTGACATAATGCTCAACTGGTTGGTTGAAACAAAATCTTGGTCTGGATTTGTTCTTTCTGAACCTGAACTTTCCACCACTGGCATTCTGTTCACCTTTCCCCGCATGGTATGGTAATTTGTCAGGGTGAGGAGGCTTGCCTGCAACAAGTAAGGTTTTACATGGTTTTACAGCCACAGAAAAAAGATAAATCTGTACTTTAAAATCCTGGTTTAATCCCAGTTCTGCTGGCAGAAGCTACACTGAGCAGTGTAGCGTGGAGTTTTTCAACTGCTGCCTGGGCCACCCATGGCAGACAGGTCTTAACAAAGTTAAGAGCTTCAGAAAAAAGGGTGCAGCCCTGGTACAGTTTTGTTCCCCAAGGTACAAACAACATTAATGTGCCCCCTATGGTGCAAAAATGTTCCTCAGAGTCCTTGGGGAATTAGATTGAAAGGTACATTTACGTACAGCTAGGGAACAACTGGAAGACCCTTGAGGGTACAGCCCCAGTGACAAGTAATTCTACCCTCAAAGGTATAAGCTGATTCCTTGTTTTCTGACAGTACAGGCAAAACCTACTGCTTACAATATGCAGAAGTGATAAGGATGGCAGTGAATGATCACTGTAGTGGTGACAATGATACTATTTTCAACAGCAAAGTAGAAAGTGATGGTAAACACTTCCACACCTTATCAAAAAAACTTTATTGGAGACACATCAGAACAAATAACAATATAGTCCAGGAAGACGGCCTCATGAGATTGGATGGCACTGAATATACTACTGAAGAAGAGGTTAGGATTCTTCGGAGTACAGCTGGTGTTTATGACGCTCTTGGATCAAAGCCTATTGAGTGTCCAATTGCTGATGGTGCCATGCTAGAAAATGCCAAGCTGCAAATAAAGTATTGCAGAGCATGATCTAAGGAAATCTGGATGTGGTAAAGATAGAAATGGATTGCTTGTAGGTAGGCATCCCAAGCAATAGGAAATAGCAAACTTAAATGGAATGGACACTTTCAGTCAGGAAAACTTGTAACTATATACGGTGCTGTGATGATCAACTGATATCAATTCATTTAGTTCGATACCCCTTCGACGTAGCAGTTATGCAAGCTTATGCCCAACAAGTGAAGCAGGAGAATAGCTGCTTTATGGGCCAGGTCAGACTGAAATAGCACATCCAAATATTCTGGCTGAAATTCTATGCTGGTAATTGAGGAATTGAATGCCAAGGTTTCCCACAGATAGGTGGGAAAGGGAAATACAGCAGGCCAGTGTGGAAATGAAAATGGAAGCTAAGCTGGAAGTTAACAGAAATCGAATATATTACAATCTCATTGCCAAACAATGGAAGAACTCAATTCACATAACAAATACTGATTGTGGAATAGACCATGAACTACTTATATGTAAACTCCAAGTGTAGCTAAAAAGGAAGAAGGTCATCTGACTTCCAAGATGTGAGCTAGAGAATATAGCCTTTACCATTCAGGGAAAAAACCACAAACTGATTTGAGGTGCTGGACCTCCTTGAGTGAGAACCTGAGGAACATTTGACAGAATTCAAGGAAGACAGCTGAGAGGAATCTGAGAAAGAATTGGTGAAGCTGATAGGGCCAAAGACGTCAATGTGCATGTCACAAGGGAAATTGACAAGAGAAGTCGAAATCAGAAAAGATATCGATATCTTAAAAGTACTGACTTCCCAAATCCAGAAATCTACCAGGAATTGCAAAGTAATTACTATTTTTCAGAGACCCTTGAAAATAAAAATAAAGTTTTGACCTCAAGTGGGTGTGCTGAAGCAACGAACAATGAGCAAATAAAAAATCATGAAACAAAGCTCAAGCAGAAATGTAAGGAATGCACATAAGGTATCTATAGAAAACAACAACATCAACTAATATTATATACATTCAAGAACATTCAATAACAGAAGAGGAGGTTAGATTAGCTCTTGGATCAAAAGAAGGCCATGAGAATAGACCTCATCTCAACAGAAATATTACAAGCAACTGAAGAGCAATCAGTCAAAGGCTTAAGTAAATAATACCAATAATGTCTATCAGAGTATACAAATTGTCAAACAATTTCCCTCATGCCAGCCTGTGATTATATTATAATAAAGATTATTCAATGCAGATTAAAGCCTTAAATATGAAGAATTGCCAGATATAGTTGGGATTCAGAAAAGACCATGTCAAACTACAGAATCTTCTCTAGAAAATGGGTGTATCTCACAGCTCTTGTTCACCTTGGAACAAAATCATCAACAAAAAAAAACAGTTGTGAAGGAATTTGCTGCAGAACAAATCATCATAAGTCCTTAAAAGGCATATTTCTAAGAACCAACATCAAAATCTTTCAGAATATTCTGAGACTCTTCATGGATGTGAAAACTGGAGAATGGAGAAGGAGGACAGAAACAATATCAATGGCTTTAAACCTTGGAGTCAGCAAATATCAAGGGAAACGAATGGACATTGTTCAAATCAATCCTGAAATTCCACTTGAAGTACAAATGTCCAGACTAAAGCTGTCATAATTTGAGTATATTATGCTTCAGCTAAAACTATAAAGGAAATGTGAATACAGACGCTTTACTTACGAATGAGTTGTGTTCCGAACAGCCGTTTGTAAATTGAAATTCTTGTAAGTCGTTATTCAACATCATTTTAAGGGCATCCTCGAGGACAAAGAACTAGGATGCTGGGACGCTGCTGCACGGCGGGAGTAGCGGGCAGAAGTCGTACTACGCGTAAGTTGAAAGTTCGTAAGTAGAGGTGCGTCTGTAGTGTCTTTGTGTTTTGGTTTTGGAAGGAGGGACACCGCGCATAACTCCCCTTGGTCAAGTTTCAAGATCCAAGATTTTCATTTGTCACAAGCATGAATGTAGTGGTACAACAGCAGTGAAATTGCTGCTACTCCAGACTGTGCAATCTGCACCATGTGTTTGCTTCGAAGAGTTAACTAGAAGACAGCAGGATCTGGATTGGTTAATGAGTAACTGGCTGCTCTCCAGTCAACAGCACTTCCTACTGACGCTGCTGTGACCCTGGAGCTTCCCGGCAAGGAGCCTCACTTGTGACACAATCTGCAGTGCTGCCACAAGGTAATACTGTCGCACTGGCAACTGTGAAAGCATAGCAGGCTAAGCCAAAAATTACAGAGCGGTTGCAATCGCCCATTCACCATTCACTGAGCCAAATGCCTGCGTTCGAATCTAGCAGCTTGCCCTCTTTAAGTCATTGTTAATTACTTAACGTTGAATCATTTTGTATATTTGCAGCATTGTTTTTTATCAAGAACATGTTTACTTCTGTTACATACAAATTCTACATTCCCACCACAGTAACTTAGTATTTGTAACAGTATTTATATTGTTATTAGAACTAATACTCATACTCTTATTATAAGTTCAACGCATGAACAATTCACTAACTGTTTAATATTTTCCATTTAAAAACGCCTTGCTTCTTCAGTCATAATTTCCCAGACTTTCTCCAAGTATGAGTAAATTAAAAGTCTCCTCTGATTGGTGTATAGGGGGGTCTAGCATCAAAGGTAGCCTTGAGTGTGAGGTTGCTATAGCGATTTTACCATCTCGAGGCCACTGCATTCCCCTTAATTCTCATTTTGGAACTCCGTTGGCCGGTTATCACCGCTTATGTTCTTTACTGTCGTTTTACAATATTTTCACACGCACCGTGTTCCAGCTATAAAAAATAATGGAAGTGACCTATAATAGCACATATGTATGATTTGCCATCAGTGACAGAAGACGTCTTCGGGCGTTTAACTAGGTCGGCATCTGAGATAGAATTACTCACAGCATTATGTAAGAAAAGCTCTAATGAAAAATTAAAAAATAACTTCATACTACTTTTGAGGTACACGTGCCAGGACTTCTCTCAACACAGACAGCATAAATCATTTTTACAAGAAGCGTTTGAAATAAGTATATTGCTAATCGGCACACACATTAGTTCAGAAATTAAATATGAGATATGATGCGTATGTATGGTTATGTGTAGAAAATCGTAAACGTTTACAACGAAAAATATAAAATATATACTTCCGTAATAGTTATGGCTCAAGGTGATATAACATTCTATTACATATTTTGATTAATTATTCTGAAAAGTGATTAACAAGTAGTTAAAAACGTTGGAGGTCCCTAGTCACCTACATGGTGTTTGTACTGCAGGCTAAATGACACACTATTTGCACTTGTTGGTAGGGTAGGTGTCGTTGGCTTTACTTCAGTCCTCTACCCAGACGCCCAGCCTTCTTCACAGTCACCGTCCTGACACGGTCACTGCGTTGTATAATGACCGACGCGAATAGCGGAATGCAGAGCCTTTAATTCGCTTTGAGGAGGCACGTTTGGAATGAATCTATGCCGATCTGAGCTCCGACACTTTCGGTAAGCGTCATGTTTGTAATCAGAGGAAACATTAACAGCTTATTCGCTTTCATTCCCTTCGGACCCGGTCTACAGACGGACGGTGCATAGGGTAATTCAGATGTTTAGCGTGCGGAGTCACTTTCAGATAGATTTCGGTGCAGATTGAGACATCCATTTATGTCATAAATAAAGGTAGCGAAGGGGTAAGCGAGGCACCTTTCTCTTGCTTGTTTCAGAGTTGGTTTACTGTGTGAACTATCAGTTTTTTAACGTTGTACAACTTATTATATTATTTGTCGTTGCATTTATGCTTTTATATTGCATGCGTCCTGGGAAAACACATGTGTGTTAAGACGGGAATATTTTCCATTACTGTAATTTGTGTTGCGTTTTTAGTGGTTTTCTGTGTTTATCTGTAATTGCCCTAGTAAAATGTGATAGACGTTCAAACCATGTTCATTTTGTAGTCTCATTTGTCGGAATAATTCGTTTCCAGTTAAATAACGTTTGTAACTGTGGTTTGTAGGTACAAGAAATTAACTGAAAATCATTAAATGTTGATGAAAAGCTTGTTCTGTCATCTTAAGGAGATGTCCTGTGTCAGAGTGATGACAACAGCAAATTTCGCTTAAACAAACACCTGTTTTATGCGAGTACTTGATGAGCGTAAGAGACCAGCGGGTTACCTGCTCACTTACCTGCTGACTTACCTATGTGTTCAGTCTATATAAATATTTTCGCCCTGTAGCAGTAAAGGCTGAGCTGGAAAAACACGGGAGTGCCTGTCGAGTTAGACAGGATATTCAGATATCGAAATCACCCTTACAAATTTCTTTTGAAAAATTCAAAGTTTATAAATTAAGAAGTTATATGACTCTACGTTTTATTTAGCATTTTCTAATATTTACTTGTAGCACGCCACCGTAGGCTACTTGTAGTTCATCATACAACTCCTGAGTATAATAATGTGCGTATAATAATACTGGTTTGTGTTTTACTATATGTATGTTAATTATGTAATTTATATAAGTTTGTCTTCTTTACCTTTCTTAAACCAATAGACTATCGTAGCGGCTCCACGAGTTATGTAACAGCACTGTATTGCATTCTGTAAAACATAAGAAAATATATTTAGAAACGAAGTTGATGTTAAAATACATACACACATCTGGAATAGGTAGTACCTGGGCTATGGGTAGCAGCTGACTATTGGACCACAACTTGCGAAGAAAATTAATAAAATTATTTGCCTGTGATTTCTGCGTAATATAGCCTAATATCGGAAATGTTATAGTGATAATAGTAATATTAGATTAAATAAGCATACTAAATATAGTTAAAATGCATTGCCTAGTGTCGTAAAATTGCATTTCGCTAGCAAGTCATTACGACCAATAATGAAATTTCTTAGGTTCCTTTGCCTGGTTGCTGGTGCTAAAATTAAAGTCTGTCTGTCCATGAGGCGGGGTTTGTTCTTTTGCGTTATTAGAGCAAATTGCTAATGTTTATGATCGGTGTCATTAACGAAACTACACATGGGAAGCTTCACTCAAGCAAGAAATTTACATGTGTTGAGTCAGAACATAAGCCTCAAACGTTGGATAATTTTAACAAGTTTTTAAAAGCTCGCTTAACATTACATAGCAGGCCTTCCATTGAATGCAAACCATCATGTTTAAAGGATAAAGAAATAAGCTAATATCTAATTTTACATTAATAAGTGACTATTAGGAATCTTAATGAGTGATGTTAGGTATGATACATATTTATTGACAAGTTGCATATGCAGTAAAAGTAACATTCATTTGTTTGTTTATAAGGAATTTAATCAGTCAGAGAATTATTTGTCATTAATGCGTCCAAGATGTGTCACTTGAGAGCATTTCACTTTTCTCAGTCCTATAGACAATAGTGCCTAGAAAGTAAACAGATGAAGTCAAGGCTGGGTGCACAAAGACATCCAAGTCAAACACTGAAGACCATCAGATGGATTCTGTGCGTGATGCTGTAACAGGTATATCAAGTAAACCACACTGTTACCCACCTCAACTTAGTCCCAGAAGGTGGGTAATTTTTATTTGTGTATTTAGTTTTTTTGTTTGGGATTGAACTATTCAATATTGCATAATGTTGAATTTTATTTTATTTTATTAAATCTAGTTCAGTTGGATGTAACTCATTGTTTCAAGAACAGTTGTGGGTGGTGTTCAACTGTATCAGTCCAAGTTATTGCAGTAGCTGCTGTGGTGTTATGTGAACAGAGAAACGTCTCCTCGTGACATTTCAAAAGCTGTACATGCCGTTTACTGTGGAAATGAAACAGGAATATGCACCTTTACTGTACACCCCCACTGGAGAAGGTTATCCAGCCAGTGTCCAACCATTTATGCAGTGAAGCATCACTGGAGCATAGGGCACGAGAAACTCAAGGCACACTATAGTATAGGACACTGCACAATTACACACTATGGGCACACATGTCTTCGGGAGGAAACCTGCATGTCCAGAGGACACCGACATGAATAAGGGAGGGATTATGCAAACAGCACACAGGCAAGAATCAACCCAGCAGAAGAGTCTAATGAGGTTTAGCTACAGTATGGCAGTGGCAATGACGTGTCGGTGATTCAGATCAGGTTGTACCTCTTTGAATAGGAGACTTGGGCATGAGTCTTGCTTTTTGCCATCCATCCTTCTTCTATATCTACTTGTTCTATACAGAGTTGTGGCTCCAGAGTCTATTCCAGGAGCTATGGGTGGGTGCAAGGCAGGGAATGACCCAGGACGGGGTGCCAACACCTCGCAGGGCACACTCACTCACACACCAGTCACTCACTCACCATTCACTCACTCACCAGTCACTCACTCACCAGTCACTCACAGACCACTCACTCACTCACCATTCACATTCACAGCTACAGACAATTTGGCAGCTCCAGTTCAGCTCAGCATGTTTTTGGACTGTCAGTGGTGTTCGGTGACGACCAAAGTACCCTGAGCAAATTCCAGAACGACACGGGCAGAACACGCATCTCCACACACGGAGTCAGACACTAACCCTGGTCCCAGAGGTGTGCTAACCACTGCTTCCACATCCCCCCCCCCCCACACTGCAGTGTCTTTTGTTTATAATGCCCCCCCCACACTGCAGTGTCTTTTGTTTATAATTATAACACAGCGCTACCTTAAATATGAGAAAGTCAAAACTTGGTGATTTTGGAGCTATTCCAGAGCATGAATATCAATATATTAACAGAAAATATTATTAGTCAACATCTTACTTTCTATATTTTTTTAACTACATTTTTAGTACATTTTTAAGATAAGACGGTGTCACTGTTGATGTATTTTATCAAGTCCTGCCATTGAAAGAATGTCAAAGCTATTTTTCAGGGTTCTGCATGTGCTATTTGTACCATTAGAGATTGTTTGTCCTGGAGTATTTTGGAATTGTATTAATCATTGGTTTGAACCAAATTCTTCAAATTCCACCATCTTTTAGTAGCTGCGGGAAAGATATGAGAATTCTGTGCAGCAAACGGCCTTGCTGGACGAGGGACGTTCAGTGATGGTGAATGTGATACATGTCTGATGAGGACCCCCCCGGGGGGCGATTCTGGTCACGAATACGGGAAGGAGGTCTGTGGTTCGGCTGCCTGCCCAGGTCAGCCTGAAGACTCTGATGGGTGCAGCATCATGTGACGTCTCTCTGTTTTAAATAATACCTGCTACCTACTTGGTTGTTGGCAAAATTTGCTTCACCAAAAAAGTCTGAAAGCTCAGGGAATAACAAAATAGACCCTTTTACCTTAAACTGAGGAGCTAAATTACGATTTTCCTTTTGTATATATTCTCTCAAAAACAGCATGATGCACTGATTTGGACGTGGCTATAGCTGGTGATTAAGCATGAGATACTCAAGCAAAAAGTACCATTTTCAAGTAAATGCAGTGATTGCAGCAGATGTAGCCAGGACTGGACCTAATGAATCTTTGCTAGTAGCCAACTAGGCTAGTTCAGTAAAAATAAATGTAGTTCAACTAGTTTTTCCCTACTAGTTCAGTGTTTTATATTCGCCCTTTGTCTAAATGACTCACATCTGGCGAGTGGGCGAGCGTAATTCCCAGTCCTAGCTATAGCTTTAGTGCTATCTGGATGTTTTTGCAATGAAGTTTCCTGTTAAAAGGATCGGTGAAAATTACATTCTGATTTTGCAGTTCTGTGGTCTCCCATCCAGTTGGTAATATATTCTAGACAAGACCTCATCATCTATAAGTTGCGGATTTAGCTCCTAAGAAAACCTCTACTGTTAAAACACAGTTGCCTAAGCAACAAAACATAACTCCCCGGTATAAGAACTTCCTGTTCCTGCAAATCTGTTTGAAATGTCAGGATGTTACTGAAGTGTTAACATTTTGTCACAACACCTGTTATCTAGTCCCCATCCAATCTGTTTTCCTCTGTAAGTCTAAGTCTATTGCATTATTCTGACTTTTTATGCCTTTGCTTAGCATGCAAATTTATTTCTATTGTACTTCTGAATACTTCTGCTTGTAGGTCAGCAGTATTGTTTTTTTTTTTATTATTTTGCATTACATTTGCAACATTAAAGTTCTGCCTAAATTATAAATTCCAGCATCTGAGCTCATTATAGCGCATTGTGAAGTAGGATACGTGTAGGTGTGTTCATAAAAACACAGAGGAATGAGCCATAGCTTTGCATGGGATGCCAGTCCGTTGTGGGGGACATACTTGCACACGGCAAACAATCCGGATACAGCAGTCAGCGGGAGTAAACTAGAGTAAACTAGAGTACCCTGAGGAACCCTGAGAGAACAGTGCCCAGAGCCTCTGGGCCCCCTCCACTCCTGCATTCAAGCAGTTACAGAAGATGTTTGTATACTCTAAGAAGGGATGAGTCCCCCCTCGCCATATCTGGGGGTTCAGGTTTGGTTTTACCACAGTCTGAATAAAAATGTAAAATGAATAACATTTTGAGTGATATAAGAAGCGTGATATTCATTTCTCCGTCATACCTTGATGCATGATATTTTTTGTAGCTCTATCGCATCTAAAGAATTAGGCTAAAACATCATAATCCCATCCATTCGAGAGAGAGAACATGCAATACTGTGCGGTACTGTTTCAGATGTCTGCGGTGGGTCTTGGAGCAAATTACCTGCGGAAAAGGGGGGCACTATGGTATAGCCTTGACCAGATTACTATAGGGGTCCGTGGCACAAGAAATGTCAGAATTTTACTTTGACAAATTCATTATTGGAAGATGTCATCCAATATTCTATTAAATTTCTGGGGTAAAGATATTTTTTCATAACCATGTGTCCATTGTCTTAAGTAGACAAGTGTATGCATTTATTTCCCTTAATATAACTTCCAAGATAATACATGTATGGATTTTATTGAGACTTAAAAATAGCCTCTCAGAGATCTGCCTCATCTTCATAGGAGACAGAAGGTGTGGACTTGTAGAAGGATGATGTCAACGGTCAAGCAGACCGAGTGCGTGGGGACATACTGTAGGCTTGACCAAGGTGATTGTTGGTTCACATTCCTTTGAAAGCACATCTATATAATCTTATATCTGAATTGTTAATTAAACAGTATAATGATAAGCTTCTGTATGTTAGCAGTTGTTGACATTCGAATTGATGAGGGAGAATGAAAATGTTGGAGCGCTTTGGCGGGATGTTGTATCCCGCCAATGGCCTTAATCCCTGGGCTGAAGAAGAGGATACATATCCGTAGCCAGAGAAGCGGTGCTGTTTACGAAGCTTAGGGAGTCTGAGCTGCTTAAACAGAAACCACCCTTGGAGATACTCACAGCAAGGCCCAGCCAATGTGCTAACTCGCTTTCTCTTCCGTCTTCTATTTTCTGTTGATCTGTTGCTTAGTATCACTATTTGCCAGTTTATATGGTGTTTCACTAGAGCAGCGCAGATGAACTTACTGGTGAGAACTTCTACTCTAAGTCCTGAACTGCCAGCCCTTGACTTGTGAATGCATGTGCTAATCCACCACGCTTCCGGTTGTTCTACAGACAATGGATCATTTGTCCATAAGTAAATATTGAGTGTGTGATACTACGCTGACCCTTATGGTGAGAACTGACCCTCTGTCTCTCGTGCTGAGGCCTACATGTGAGTGTGATATACTGCTTAAGGATTATTATGTGCATGCACTTGTTTTTTATTATGCCAATAAAACATAGCTAATGAGCAGTGCAGGACATCTGCTCATTGCATTATTTCATAGCTATATCCTATTTTCCTCCATTATCATATGCAATATTACAGAATTGCTTGCTATATCATGTGTCTGATTCATGAGTGTTTGAATTTTGGTCATTTTCATAGTCCTTCCTAGTCACTAGTGAGGTGAATTACATTAAGATACTGGGGGTGCGTTTTTCACTGAATATATCTGTATGGATATCTGACTCTCTGATCAAGCAAAGATCAGTCAGATTGGTGACATTTTCATCGGTGTCTTGAAACGTAATGACCCTGCATATTTAGTATTCTGAACAATATGATAATATTATGGACAGAAGAATTATGTCGCTTTTCTGATTTGAATCCTCCTACAGTACATGAGCAAGACTGGTTGCTGTGGCAATGGCCATCATTGATGTCATATGCTGACACTAATGTGGACCTGCTGTAACTAGACTTTTTTCAGCACCATCCAGGAATTAATCCAGCACTCTAATCAGTCTCCTTCTGCACACGAGAGTTATGTCAAAGAGAATGCAGGTTGAAACTCCGTGGTAGCTCAACACCTGGAAGGAATACCTTAAAAAAAATGTTGGCGTTCTCGGTGATACTGGATTGCCATATAAGCTTTGCAAATGATAATAATAATGCCGTGTTGTTTATTTAAGATGAGTGGTGGGGAGTGGGCAAGCCTCACCCACTGCAGACTTTGTTTAATGTAACAGACATCTGCTTCAGAACCTGGGGAGTGAAGCTGTAGTAGGCTGATTAGATCATCATAGTCTGTTTGGAGGGAATAGGTGGTTAATGACGTGAACGTTTTGTGAGCTTGCAGGGTTTGCATGTCTAATTTCATGTGTTTGTGTTTCTGTGTGTTAAAATCCCTTGGCAGTGCCAGTATCGCTGCTCAAAAATATGTATACTGTAGTGTTAACACATCAATTTAGGGAAACCAGTATTATAGTGTAAGACAGGACCCAAACGATGGTGAATTGTAACTACAAATACAACTCTTTGATATGTGAATTTTCAGAGCAACATGAGCCACCTAGCAGAGTTGATAAAACAGTTGCCGTCTGAAATGAATTGGTCACAAGAAGTATGAAATCATTTAACGTGTCGAGGGGAATTGTCTGAAGAATGATAACGACCTGTGGCAAACTGCATTGGCAAAGAAGGACAGTAGTTTCTCACCAACATGGATAAGAGGACACAGGATTGTCGGCAAACATCACCCGGCCTTAAAACTGAGCACAGAAGTGAATCAGCACCCCTGCTACCCTCTCTCATCGAAAGCCGTGCTTTATGAGTGTCACAAAGCTGGAATGCATGGCAGGGCTGCTGCTCAGAAATCACATCTAAGCAAGGCCAACACACAAAGATGTATAAACTCGTGCAGGAGCAGAAAGACCGGACCCCTTAGTAACAGGAAAGGTAACATGCTGATGTGTCATCCTTCAGCTTTCTTCCTACATCTGAATGGGTTTGCATTTAGAGTCACACGGATACTGAATTGACTGCAGTGGTTCACGATGTCTGTCGGCAACTAATAAACATTGTGGCTAGCCACCTTATGGGAGTCGTTAGGTCTGAAGATTGCTCTGCTTGGTCATGTACTGGCAAAGGAATAAGACCATTATACAAAACTATATCTCTCTTACAGTGTTTCCCTCATGCGGTTCTCAAATAAATGCTAAAATTCAAGACCGGTTTCATGAACGCTAAGAAGTTCCTTCCATAGCCACCCCAATCAACATATCTTAGCATCAATGCACTTTTACTGGCAGTGCCGAATCACAGTGTTAAGTAGATTTCCGCGGCCTGTATCACTCTACCAGCTTTGAAATGATCCAGTGTCCTAATATGCACAATTGTATCCCACAATACTTGTCTGTCAGCATTCTAAGATGGATTGTAGCGGCCTTGAAGGGAAGCTCTCCTTTTATATTATGCCCTTGATATCGATACATTGTTAGGTGTTTCTGTTTGTCCGCTCTCCCTGTAATACACACCCAATAACTAATGGTTCATTTACTTACCTATGCATTTTAATATCATAAGTTAAGGAGCCAAACAATATGCATTCAGAAACTCTAATGTTAACGCCATTGCCGTTGTTACTGCGCGGTTCATTTTTTAGGAATTATACTACCCCCGTTCCACAAAGTCACTACGGAACTTTGCAGTAAACCTTGGGGCTATAGTGGGTTGCAGTAGCCCTGGCTGCTATGGCAACGTCTTGCTGCTCCTCTTCTTTTGGCATGATGTCATGGCATCTGGCCACCTTGTAGATGATATGAAGCACTGCCCATGCATATTTATTAGACCAAGGAAGGAATTATCCTGTGGCAGTAAAGCCAAAGAGAAATTGAAATTGAAGAACTCTCTCCCCATAAAGCCCAGCCGCTTGTCCAGAGTCAGCGCCTCAGTATATTCAACGAAAATGAATCGACTTCCCCAGGACTTTTGCACATGCCCAGCTCCCTCCCTCTCATGCGTGGTTATATAGTGTGACATGTGACCCTAACCCTTGCTGCCTTTTATAAAGCACGTTCATTAGGTAATTACACTAAGCTATGTGTTTTTGCATCCCATTACCCTGGTTATGCTTTGCACAAACAGCTAGGGCAAAATTAGTCATTGAATGAATGTCCAAATGAAATATTGTTTTTGTTTTATATAAGTCAATTATGTCCGCCAACACATTAGCATTTCTACCTAAAAACATCTCAATTACAGGTCAGACTTTCACAGTAATTACTAATTAAGATTATTCTTAGTTGGCAAATTATCATGACAAGCTCGTGATGTGTTTTATTCACTGTGAAAATCACCAACTTAATATTGTTAAACTTGTTCTTGAGTATAATAACAAATAACATGTACCTTTAGCCTCTTGTGGATGGTGTTTGTCATACACACAGCTGCCGCCGGACTTCAGCTGCATGCCACTGGCGCTGGCGTGCAGCTAAATTACCCACAGTAGTAGCTGGACTCATTTTTTGTCACTGTGAGCGTGAACTAATGGAATGAGTCCATGCAAAATTGTATTCTGTCTGCTAACAGCCTGACTTCTCATTAGTTTGTTTGCAGGGGTGACGTCTGTGGAGTGTGACCCACTGGTTGATCACAAGGGATGGCAGCCTCCAAGAAGGAATGCGGAAGGTGACCAGCTGCAGGTAAAGGTACTCTGGGTGGGGGGGGGGCTCCAGAATATATAATTCCTTGCGATCTTTAACAAAAACAAATCAGAAACATGGATGCTTCGTTTTGTAAAATAATTTTCCAGCATGCGCTGCACTCTCATTAATATTCACTGCACTCTCATTAGTATGCACTGCACTCTCATTAACATCCATTGCACTCTCATTATTATGCACTGCACTGTCATTAACATCCATTGCACTCTCATTATTATGCACTGCACTGTCATTAACATCCATTGCACTCTCATTAATCTGCACTGCACTCTCATTAATATGCACAGAGTACAATTGCCAGGACTCAGCTGGTCTCTGTGGTTTCCATGTTGATTAATAAGCAGCATAAGAAACTCTCCATCTCTAAGGCACTTGGGGTCATTTCATGGGCTTTTTCCCGCAGAAGTGATGAGTCACCATTACTGCGCAAACCACACTTCACGTTTAGTCTTAATTGAAAGCGATACAAGCAGAATGAAAAATAAGCAATTACAGACATTGTCATTGATTCAGGGCATAATGGATGGAATCTTTTTAGATGCTTTTTATGTGTTTGACAGAACGACAAAGTGACTGTAGACAATACAGTGCCAAAGAGCAACAGGTTTCCATGAGCCGCGTGTGCCTGTAGGAAGATGCTTTTGTCAGAGGCTTTTCCATCTCATTCGAGAACTCACACCTGAACTTGGCTAGGTACCTGTCACCATTAACCGCTTAACTGAGCCACTGAGCCAACACACATGAAAACTGTATATGCATGTGCTATTTCAGGGGTGACCAACCTTTTTGAAACTGAGAGCTACATCATGGGTACTGAGCCATACGAAGGGCTGCCAGTTTGATACACTCTACTTAAATAACAAATTTGCTCAGTTTAATAAACATGTTTAAAATGCTTTTTTAAAATATTTCCATTGTCAAATCTATATAAATGCAAAAGTGATTAAAGAAGAATAGCAACAGGATAAAATTACATTTTAGACGCTGCCCACTTGTGAGTTGTGCTATTTTTAGAACAGGTCCATGGGTGACTCATGTGGTCCTTGGGGGCATCCTGGGCACCATGTTGGTGACCCTTGTGCTATTTTAAAAAAATGTAATGCTGCTTCAACTGCAGTTGTGACAGTAACTTTACAGTTAGGATTTGTGTATATTCATGCAGTTCTGGAAAGTATTAAAGTTACATTGTGGCCAATTCCATACAAAGGCATGTTTGATGTCACATGCATAACTGATAAAATGTTATGTATTTCTAGAATATAAATTAATATATTAATTTTGAGGATTTGTCCTTATTCACCGCAAGAGATTTGAAAAGATATGCAAATTGACTCATGGATATTAAGCTTGCTCATGTGTCGAGGCATTTTCAATGAGTCTAAACATTGCACACGTGCATTTGAGGAACTGCTGTTCCATGTACTGTGATTGACATCACTCAGACCCAATGACAATACAGTGGCAACTGGCAGGGGAAATCCCTCCCCCATTGGCTCAATCTCTGACTTTGGCATTCTTTGCTGGAAGGTGTGGCCCAAGGTATTTTCACTGCATGCACACTGGCAGTGGTCAGTTTTGATTATTGCCACCCTTTGAATGAAGAGAATGTTTTGAGGGACAAGCGTGTTCCCAGTATGAGACGTGTTCCTTTTGGTTGACTGTCATAAATATACAGGCAGAAGGTACTGGAAGAATCTGAAGGCACGTGAGAGAGAGAGAGAGAGAAAGAAAGAGAGAGAGAGAGGTGGATAGATATATAGAAATGTTCTCAATTATAGGCGGTGTGAAGGTAGACTGGATAAATGGCCATTATCAGAGGTAAAGTGTGCTTGCTGCTTGTATTTTTAGGTATTTATCTGTCCTCATTGTGATGCCTTGGCTTATTCTCTAGCTTTTTTTGAGTGTGTCTGCTCAACATTTCTGTTAGCAAAATACTTAGAACTCCAAGTGTTGTCCAGCACCTCCGGGTAAAGTTTATATCAGCGCACTTCTAGCTAAGTGTGGTGCACTTAAACTGTGAAAAGGTTTTAGTGTATGTTTGTGTCGTCATTGGTCAATGGCTCCGTAAACATCAGTTGCAGTAATTATGCAAAAAACTCCACTGCAGAGCTAAAAAAGTTCTTTCTTTCTTTCCCTTCATCATAGTTTACTTCCAGTGTCTGAAGAATGGGACCAGTTTTAAAGCCAGTGAGCTTGACCCTCCAGCTTGGCTCTTCTCCACGTAAATGCTCCATCCTCCTGCTCCATTCATTGCTGTAGCCTCTCACTTCTCTTCCATCAGCATTATGAACATCACCTCCAACCCTCCCAACACCTCCCAGGTCCCCGGCACTCCGGCTGATCCCCTGGGTGGTCACACCATCTGGGAGGTTGTTGTGATCATCCTCATCACCGGACCTCTTTCTCTAGTAACCATCATTGGAAACCTGCTGGTGATAATCGCTTTCCGGCTAAACAGTCACCTGCGCACTGTCAATAACTACTTCCTGTTGAGCCTGGCTGTGGCTGACCTCATCCTGGGCACCATATCCATGAATCTCTACACCACCTACGTCATTATGGGCCGCTGGGCCCTGGGCAACCTGGCATGCGATATCTGGCTGGCGATCGATTACGTAGCTAGCAACGCCTCCGTGATGAACCTTCTAGTAATCAGCTTTGACCGTTTCTTCTCCGTCACCCGGCCCCTCACCTACAGGGTCAAACGCACACCCAGACGAGCAGCCATAATGATCAGCTTGGCCTGGGCCATCTCCTTTTTCCTCTGGGCTCCTGCAATCCTGTTTTGGCAGTACATAGTGGGTGAGCGGACAGTAGAGGAAAACGAGTGCTCTATCCAGTTCCTTTCTGAGCCGATCATTACCTTCGGGACAGCCATCGCTGCCTTCTATCTCCCCGTCACCATCATGATCATCTTGTACTGGCGCATCTACCGGGAGACTGAGAACCGAGCGCGAGAGCTGGCGGGATTACTGGGCTCGCCGGGGATGGGGCGCGTTTCCCAGCGGTCGAGGCCACAGCAGGCCCTCTCCAGCAGCACCAAGAGCAGCAGCTCCAGCTCTGAAGAGACCCAGGCTGAGGAGTGCAGGGACAGCTGCTTCAGTACCCAGCAGAGCGTACCAAAGCTGCTGATGGGGGAGGAAGAGGATGGGGCATCACCATCACACTCTGGGAGGAGATACTTACAATCAAAGACCAACGGGAGCTGGAACATAGATGACGCGAATGGCTCCGAATCTTCCTCCTCCTCGTCGGAGGAGGAGAACGAAAAGGATGAGAAGGGTGCTATGGTGGTACGTGTCCCCCTAATCCCAGTCGACGACAACCTGGGAGGCAGTAAAGACTGCTGTGACTCCGGGGTGCAAGATTCTGATACTCACCAGTCCGACAGCCAGTCATCCTTAGGCCCAGCTAAGCCCTCCTCTCTGAAGTGGCCCCAAACTAAAAAGAGGCGAAACACCTCCGTCATCAGGGAGAAGAAGGCCGCCCGGACGCTCAGCGCCATCCTGCTGGCGTTCATCCTGACCTGGACTCCCTATAACATCATGGTGCTGGTGTCCACCTTCTGTGAGCACTGCGTGCCCGAGAGGCTCTGGCAGCTGGGCTACTGGCTCTGCTACGTCAACAGCACGGTGAACCCCATGTGCTACGCCCTGTGCAACAAATCCTTCCGGGTCACTTTCAAGATGCTGCTACTGTGTCGTTGGGACAGGCGGAAGTGGACCAAGCATCACATGGGAGCACCATCACCTCTCAGGCCTCACAAGTCCAGCAGTGTTGTATGATGTACTCCCTTCCTTTCACATCGGAGGTCCGTGTAACCATGACGCCAGGCAACAAACTGTAAAAAAAGTCATTTTCTTTCGTCTATAACTGTTCGATCTCTTCCTCAGCCCTTGACTACTATACTTGTCGCTCATGGAAAAACTGGTCCTTGCTGCTACTGAATATATAAATAGCATGGACAAGTGTTTAGGGCACAGAAAAAACTACCAGGAGCGTGCACAAGACATTTCAATCTCGGTATGAATGTGTGCAAGTATCCCTGTGCAGCACATTTATGCTACAGATAAAAAAAAAAAAAAAAAAAAAAGAAAAAAACTGAAACTTGGTTGCCATGGGACCTGGAAGTTTTAAACCTGATAGTGTTTTTTTTTTTTTAATGCTCAGGTTGTTTCATTTACTTGTTGTAATGGTGAGACTTGTGAGGTTAAATTTGTCACGCTAATAAGATACACGTTTATTTTATGGCTTTCTGTATTTTGAATGTGTTTCCACAGTGTATTGCCAGCTGATCCTATTGTCAACAGAAATGATTAAGACGTACCGACGAAGGTAATTATCTCACTGGCAGATTATACTTTCCTCTGGCCTGGTGAAAATATGGATTAAGCATTCAGCATGACTAATCAATGTCATACTCAATACCAGTTCCAGGAAAGACTCTTTCACATCTCTGTGTAAACCAACTAAACTATGCCTCCCCTACATTTACAAATGTGTCTCTTAAGCAGTCTCATTTGTCCAAATAAATCTTTCCCCTGAGGCTCTGTTGAAACCGTCTGCTAGGGAAGGAAGGTGCCAGGATGGCCCAAACCCTCCAGGCCCTCATTTCAGAAATGTCCGGTTCTGGTTAGTTTTCCGATTTGGTTTGGAATTTAGCATAACAGGAACATAGGATAGAGCAATAATCTACCAAAATGTTACCAATATATTCAGCATCAGGATTTTAGGCTGATATTGTCCAGAGGGGCTGTATTCAGTTTGTAGTTAAAAAGGCTGATGTAGTTTATCACGCCGATTTCATTACACATCACGTTGATGGTTTTAGGTTTGCTCACTAAACACTAAATTGCATGATTTGACTGTGTCAGAAAAAAAAGGTCAAATTAAACTTAGAATATCTTGTGTACGAATTAGTCATCATGCTGGTCTCATCCGGGCCAGTACGCCCACAAGTTCATTGGTACTAAGAACCACAAGAAAGGAATTTATGCATGTTTTCAGAAGAAAAAATTGTCATTTTTTTTTGTAATTGAACGGTCAGAGTGACCCTAGCTGTGAAAATCAACAGTGCCCACAGTAGGTACTTTAACCTCACTGCCAAGGGAACAAATCGCACAGAAAACAACTGAACATTTGGTCAAAGACAGAGTGCCGCATCGCTATTTTTATCGTGATTTAGTTCCTTGCCATTTGGTGCGCCGTTAGCCTTCATCACAGCCTTGCTCTTGTACTTGTCCAGAATCATCAAATAACACTTCGTAGTTTTCAGACAGATGAACTTCCAAGAACAGGAGGGGGATGATGAGCTTTGTCAACTGCGCTAATAACCGAGTTTTTTTAGATGCGCAGACAAACATTTTGATGGAACGTTACGCTTCAACATAATCCCTATCCACTACCGGCTGTAAAAATACAAAAGTTCACTCCCCCATCCTCCATTATGGTCTACCGCTGCACATAAGAACTAAACAATCTGGCTACATTTTGTGCCGATTCTTTAGACGCAAGAACATTGTGCGACTGTCACAGCTTTGTGTGTGGGCACCATATTACTCCCACCAGTGATGGCTGATTGGATCCCTGGACTGCACCCCCCCCCCCCCAGCCCCCCTCCTCCGCACAGCACAGTTCTGTTTACACCACCACAACCATGCCCGTCAGTTCTAGCTAAACATCAGTTTTTAATTCTAATTCTTTGTTCCTTAAAGTGAATTTAGTATTAATCTCCCCTATCGGCTGAAGTCAGAAGTCAGACTAGTGGTGAGGGTAACCGGAACACAAGTATTACAAATTACGGTGTATTTGAATCACAAAGCAAAATTTAAATATTTAATACTGGACGCACTGGCTTATCGTTCCTGCCTATATCAGTTTTGATGGAATTACAAAGAGGCTATTAATAAATACCAGTTATTGAGTCACATTGTCTGTGTACATTTATGCACAAATGGCAGACTAACGGCACCAACAAGGCCAAGAAGCTCAGTGTATCCAAGGCTGAGAGACACAGGACTCATACGAAGCCAGATGAGACGATCAGAGGATGACAATTTAAATTCCTAACATCATTTTAATGTTTCTGTTCTGCTTAGAATGACAAGCAGGCCCCACTGACCCCTGTGCAAGAACGAACGCTCACTGGGCAATTCGCAGAAACTGGACGATTATCATGTGCTTGCTAGACCACAAAGAGTCTAAATACTCATTTAAAAAGCCATGAAAGGGTGGAGTGGATTTTATTTTCGTTGAGAGAATGCAGTACATATATCATAAACAAAAACGCAAATACTAGTAACTGACTCAGAAACTTTAAAAGCCAGTTTTTAAATAAATACAAAGGTTACTATCATTTTGTTAGATCGCTATTGATAACTTGATTAGCTAAATATTACAATCTCATATCCTAACAGACTAAACCCAACAGCTGTAGTGTAGCTGTACTTGTCGCATTAAACATGACTGCTTACAAGTACCATATTTAAAAAACAGCTTTGCAGTTGACCGCTGCCTTTTTGTCATCCTTCATCTTAATCACAGATGTACCATCAGTCCGTTGATGCTAATGCTAATACATAAGACAAGTGAAGGCCAATAGCAATCCGGTTTAAACCAGTTTAAAGTTTGATGAGGACACAAGCATATCTTGTAGTATCTCTTTAGCTGTGACATTACGCTACGCTGTGATATTTATTTTGAATGCAAATGCCGTGCAAAATAAATTAAGCTTTTTTAGTTTTGTATGGGTAAATAGCACAAAAATGTGATTTTATATTGAAGGTTAAGTTTCCTGCGGCTAAAATCTCGAAATGCGCTCCAGAGCACTGCCATTTAGATGAGTCAGCGTACTCCCAGCACAATGTTCATGAGGACACTGAAGAAGTGAGCAAACAGATATACCACTGGCCATGCTTCAGTGTGGATGTTTCCGGCGGCCATCATGTCTCGTAGATCGACACTGCCCCCCACTGGGCCCCTCATGGACTAAGCCTTCATTTATTCTTAAAAACAGTTTTCATGCCTCATACTTCGCCTTAGTTCTTGAAAACTGTCCAGGTGTTACTTGTTTTGCACAAAATCACTTTCCGCCAAAGATGTTTTGTGTGAAGTTTTAAAGGTCAGAACGTCTCATTAAGAAGGAAGAAAATGAGTCACTCGCGGACGACTACTGGCATCCCTTCCATGCTAGGATACCCAACAATGTGACTGCTACTTAACTGCGGTCGTGCTGTAATGTCGCCCCAGTGACCCCCCCCCCCCCCCCCCCCCCCCCCCCCCCCCCCCCCCCCCCCCCGCCGCGGGCGGCCCCCCCCCCCCCCCCACCCCCCCTGTCTTGGGTTGGTGGGCCTGGTGCTTCGCTGA
>JAODKE010000002.1:1942130-1969814 GCA_026779605.1 Mormyrus hasselquistii
GCCAACCAATCAACACAACACACACGCACCCCCCCCCCCTCCCTCTCTCTCTCCTTCTCCGCCGCGGGGGTGGGGGGGGGGGGGGGGGGGGGGGGGGGGGGGGGGGGGGTCTGGAGCCAATGCCAGGCAGCACACAGTGCATGAGGTTGGATTTTGCCAGCAATTTCCACAATACTTTACGCTACATGATAGAAACTGCACATCAGATACAAGAGAGATACAAAAATACACCCAAGGGGGCAGCACCAACTAAGAGATTAAGAGTATTAGTCCAACTGCACGTCACACATCCCGGTTTTAGCTAGTTGCTTAGGTCTTTAACTATATACTCCTACCCCTAGAACTTATTAAAAGCCCCCAGACAGTGTTACAAACTTGCACACGCTAACACAAAGATAGACACACGTGGGTGTATTAAACTCATAGCTGATGAGCAGAGAGAAAGGCAGGACAGAGGAATGACTGAAATGTACCTCTTTCTGAAGGTTTTGAAATGTGCTTTTGTTTGTAAGAGTCTGAAAGAGAGAAAGAGAGAGGGAAAAAAAGAGAGACAGGAGGACTCAGCATTCAGAGCTTTGGGGAAATGATCAAGGAAAATCCTACTATGGGCTCAGACAGACAAGAGAGGGATGGGCACACAGCCAGGGAGACGCATTCACACCCCAAGTGAGGTTCAGGCCTCAGGTAAGATGCCCCAGACTGGAGCTTGTGCAATAGCAGGTTGGCTCTCTGACCCCAAGCTTTCTTCACAATGGACAAAAGCATCTGATAAGAAAATATAATAGACAGATATTACTCCCAAGACCATAAACCTGAGGCAGGGAGTTCACCTGGGTGGGGACCAGAGCCCAATCTCACATGCAAGCATCAAACGGGAATAAAAACAGTTAGCCTATGAAATGGGGTCAAAACCAAATGCAAAATGCATATGCAAGAAATACAATGTTCCTGATGGCTAAGTCGACACCTCAATTACACACCTTTGGGTCAATCATTACGATTTGCTGTACATGCATGAAAAAGTGGATACAGAACCTCCCCCCCCCCCCATTCAGAAAATTTGTTTTATTTTACACAGTACATCAAATCGAACTTTAGTCAAAGGAAGATCTCATCGCTACATTTAAAAAGTGTGAAGAATACTACTATTCTGAATCTTCCCTCAGTGACTATTAATACTGAAAGAGGAAAAAAATCTCATCGACTGTCTGAAACTGACGCCTGATTGGTTCATCTAGGAATAAGGAAAGATTTTGTGAATGACTGAAGGTCACTGAGGTCACAACACAGAGGCAGCCAATTAAAGGCCTTTAATTGGACATTAGGACCCAATATCATTGATCTCCAACACCACAGAATTAGAAGGGAAATGGCTGCTTATTGCCTAGTATGCATCTAATTTTGATCCATAACTTCTCAATAGAACAGGGCAGATTTAATTTCACAGTTAATAAAACTAAAATCACATTTGTGATTCCGGTAAAGAAAAAAGTCATTTAGACTTCTCGGATAATGAGTCCCTCGGTGTTTTGTACCGACTTCTTGTAGTATCTTGAGCTGACCTCTTAAGTTAGCGTTAAGAAGTACAAAATGCAGGGAAATCAGAGGGATTCGCTTCAGCATTGGGGAAGAATGACGATGATCATGGCACAAAGCAGAAAATGCGGTTCATCAACTAACCAAAACCATCCCTCAAATTCAGGGTTAAAAATGAATCCATTTATCACTTTTTAGAATTGCATCCACAGAATCCTGACCTCCGGTTGTTTACAGGATAAGTATCTTCAAATCTCCCATTACTGCTGTAGTGAAAGCCCAGATCTTAGTTACATCATAATTCAAAGCAGAAAAATCATTTACCATCCTTGGCATGAAAAGTTGCCATCTATACACTCTACAAATCAATGTACTTTGGATAATTTCATCATGTTTTCAAAGAAACAGTCAAAGACTGCTAACATCCCAGAAGATTATCTGGGCAGGTTATCAGTTTCTAAATTACCCTGCAGCCTCGACATTCACCCTTATCAGACTGCAAAACACGTAACTGAACAAACTGACTTTTAAAGAAACGTGGGATTTCAATACATCTGAGCAGCACCTTTGATCAGTGAAATCTTTAGCACTGCAGTGGCCAAAAAAGCGCCGTACACTTTAATAATTCACTGGAACTTTGATTATGGTACTTATTTGTCAGTGCATCATTTCCACGTGCTTATGAAACATCAACATTTTCTTTTCGAGATCTTGTACTGATAGGTGAGTTGAACCACTCTGTCAAGACTTCTTCAGCACATCCCAAAGACTATCTGCAAGGTTAAGGTCAAGACACTTTGGTGGCCCATTCATGTGCGATAATGATTCCTCATGCTCCTTGAGCCACTCTTTGACAATTCGAGCCCGATGAACCCTGGCATTATCGTTCTGGAATATGCTCGTGCCATTGGGAAAGAAAAAAATCCACTGATGGGATAACCTGGCCATTTAGTACATTCAGGTACTCAACACACTTTATTGCTGCATAACTTCGCTGAGCTGTAATAATGATCCAATCATTGGCTCTTAAGTACTTGCTGATTTAAATTCAAACGGTGGCTTCTTTTTTTGGCCAGGCAGTGCGTTTTGCTGTATCACTGCACCTGGATTTAAAAGGCTTTGCACGGTACATGAGTTATCCGCACCCCCCCCCCCCCAACCGCACACACTCACTGTCACAGCAGAACGGCTTGTCCCGATCCTCCAGTGCAGCTGCGTCTGGCTTTTTCCGGGTGCTGGTCACTGCCCGGCTCTATTTGGGGGGGGGGGGGGGGGGGGACGACAGTCGTTGGCATATCCGGGTGCTGGTGAGCACATTCTCTACAGCAGCATAGCCAGCGTCCGGTAAATAGGTGTGACCTCCCTTCATGGAATGATCTGGCGACCATTTAATTACCAGCTCAAATGCTGGGGGCATGCAGTTTTCCCCTTCACAAAGGCACCTAACGAGCTCACCTTGGGTGCACATGCAGCCGTGCAGTCAGACAACTATCGCAACGCTGATGAAATTCTGACAAATCACTCACAACGAACAGAATTATCACCCTCAAGTAAAACACACAACACAGCTAATGTAATTCTACATATCAGGCTGGACGTTCACCTTCCCCTTGCTCTTCCCTCGTTTTTTAGGGGTGTCCTCCTCATAGTCTTCATCATCCAGGTCATCCAGGAAGTCCTCGGGTTCCAAGATCCTCTGAGCGAGAGAGCGGAAAGAGAGACGGATGAAAACGGGGCATCCCCTGCAGCAGAGCTGTGCAGGTGGCTTTTGATCTATTCTTTCAGGTTCATGGCGCGTTTTGGCAGAATGACACACACAGACCATCTCACTCATTTCTTCCGCTCTCATAAACCAAGTTTACGAAACCGAGTCGAAACCGCCGTTTCCCCTGAAAGTGGCACAGGGCCACCATACCTTGCGGATGCGGGTGGTGGTGCTGTGGGACGCGGGTGTGAGCTCGGCCAGGCTGGGTTCCTCCTCCGGGGCCCGCAGCTCGGGCGGTGCCCGCTTGTCCAGGGGCTCCGCCTTCAGAAGGGCCTCCAGGCTACTGCTATCTTTCTTTAGCCCCAGGTCCAGCTCTGCTGTGGGACACCGATGAAGAGCATGAGAAATTCACAATGCTGATGTCATAAAGGAGATTAGCACACAGAAACGCTGAAGCCAGCTAAATGCTCAGCACACATATAGTGCTGTGCTCAAGTTTCATACGGCTTTTAAAATCGAACCACTGGCCCAAGCTATTGTTTCGCCTGAGACATACATCTGGCTGTTGGAGACCAAGCCTAGAGATTGGTACCTGACTTAAGAGGAGATAAAGCGAGGCAGGGGTCCTCAGATGGGTGTGCCCTTCGCTTCTTCCTCCAGCGACGAGCAGGGTATGAATAAAGCTGTCCAGGGTTCATCGCTGGAAGGACAGAAATAATGATATGAGTGCTGAGAAATGAGCAAAAAAAAACAAAAAGACTCACTGCACTTCCATTGGACACAAGGGAATTCAGTTCCACTTGCTGAAGTGCCCTATAGACAACTGTCAAAATGTCACTTTAAGAGAAGTTATAAATATATTTTTGGGGGGCAGCATGTGGCTCAGTGGGCTTAGCCTGTGTGCCTGTGATCACAAGGCCCTTAACCCCCAGCTCCCTGGGGGCTGCCCTGGGTGGCTGCCCTGGGGGCTTTTAATAAGTTAAGGGGGGTGTAAAAGACAATTTCCCAGGGGATTAACGAAGTAATGATTATTATTATGATTTTTAAATCAGGTAATCTTAGGTGATTCTTCAAGAGGTACAAGTTTGTTTAAAAATGCACGATACCCAAGATACTCAGATATATCTAGAACATTGGGAAGGCAAGTTTCCAATGATTTTCAGAAACATCAGAAGTCAGAAGCTCAACATATTATCCTAGCAAAGCTGCCAAATCAGCAGCTGGATTGAGTCTAATTTGTTGACATTAATCACCAGCTGTAACAAAACCCTTTATCATTGCTGCTAGATCCAGAGTAGGAAACAGCCATCTGTCTTGGCTATTCTGCATATTTATTGTGTTTCACACCCAGTACACCCCATACATACAATAGCTCATTACTTTGCAGCATTACAACCTAGAATGAGCTGTTCCTTCCTATGTGACGACAGGCCGTTTCAGGGCCTGGCTTTTCCCCACCTGGGCTCCTGTGTCTCTTTTCCATCCAAATGTAGCAGTTGCTCTGGGCCACTCGAGTCTGAGAGTCCAGGAAAGGCATGTGGACACTCCTTTCCGCGCACAGCCGAGCGTTGTAACTGTGACACTGCTCCATGGCGTCCCGGTAGTACTGCTCCCCGAGGCTGTGACACATGCACATAGAGGGTACATTGGCCAAAGTGCCCGAACGCCGACTTTCGATGCATGTCAAAACCGCACCCCGATCAAATATAAAACACGTGGCATTCTGGACTCAAGACACTGGCGTTTAAGATTCATTCTCCACTAAACACAGGACACTATTTGACCATGGAAAAGATCACTTTCATTTTGTGGGACAAATGACTTTTTTCTTAGGGGGTAACATCACCAGGTACAATAAGATCATCCTGGGAACAGGATTTAAGCATTCCCCCCCCCCCGATATTAAGGGTATGTAACAGAAACCACGTTTATAGGTAGCCCACTACAGAAAATGTGTTTATAATGTTTATTTGTATTTTTAAAGTTTATTTTCTGACTTGTTTTATTATGTTTTATTTATAATCACACGGTGAATTGATTAAACAACAGAATATTATGGCAACATTTTATACTGAGGATCATTAATTGGTTGAACGCAAAAAAATGAAACAAAATCATCACCAGTATCGTCCGTTTGAGTCATAGTAGTTCATACGGAAGATTTTCCTTACCATTTAAGCGCAGGAAGAAAATACAAGTCTGATATACAATGAATTTTATAATGGTATTTACGATTCGTTAATGAACGTCTAGACAGGCAGCTCACCGAAGAACAAAGCCCGTGTCTTTCAGCCAGATGCGTTCAGCATTTTGCTGCTAATGTATACGGATGCTCAGCCTGTAAAACTCATTTAAAACAGGGCTGAAACGACCCGGGAATGAGAAGCCAACAGGCATTAACGTCTTTATCGAGGAGAAAAATGTCCAACTGTGATTCCCAAGAAATAGAAATAGAGGCAATTTTACGTTTAATTAATTTTCACATCCGTAATATATCTCTTATGTAAATCAAGGATTTCGATTATTTTTAAAATTTACGTCGTAAACAGCTTGCAAGCTAGTGACCTAAAGTTTAAGTATGTTTGAACAATGAATGAGCTGAACAGTACAGGTTAGTTGGTTTTTAAGGCACTTAGCGGTGCCGTGTGGATTACGCAAAACACACAGGCTGTTTTATAATCCAAATCGAATCCGCTTCAGAAACGTACGCCAGAAAATCCACATTACTTATAACGAATAAAGAAGAAATACTCACACATTAACCACACTATCTACGGCAGCCGCCATCTTGGCTCCACTACGCCGGACGGCGGGCTGGGATGGGACCTGAATTGGGCCGGAACCGCTTCTGCGAGAACCGGAACTTGCGTCATGCGATTTGTTTGAAATGTTCTTTTCCAGGCCAGTTCAGCAGGGCACGTTTGCGTGTTGATGTCACTGTTTCCGTAATGAAATCCCATGTAGTTTAACAATAGTATTGGTATTTATCATACGTTTCTCGGTTCCCTTATGATTTTTTTTAAACGCTGAACACGTCAATAGAAAAGCTGATATAATTTATAATGATTGCTTCGGTCAACCCAAGAACAGAAGAGCAGATCTTTCCATTCATTACCTTAATCGTCCAACAGATGGGGATATTACACCCGTTCACCATAAAGTGCAATCTATGTACTTATTTTCACATATGGTCACTAGCTATGGGAAATATAGCCGCCGAAATGAGCTTTCTCTGCAGGGTTATCTGGCTCACTCTATTTCAGATGGCGCAGTGATACTTATTTGTGCATATATAAGTTTATAAGTAATCACATATATGTTACAGGCAACGATTATTAATAAGAATAAGCATATCAAGTGAAAACGGTCAAGGATGGGAAATCTTGGAATCAAGTCGTTCCATTACATCTGAAATCTTTCCATTACGTTTCCCGTTGAGATTAGTGGAATACTTGATATCAGCAGATCCAGGAGACATTGGCACCACAGAAAACGCAAACTTACAGAAAAGCAATAAAAGAGAAATTAACTTATTCGAGCCCTCCCACCTCTGACACATAGATAAATGAAGTGCTGTAGTGCAGAAACCTTGACGACCGAGCTGTTGCGGAGGAAACTGGCAATAGGTAATTGTCATACTCCCCCCGGCTCTGATTTTTCCCAGCACAAATAGCGTTGGGTGCTACAGTAAATGGATCTCCCACTGATGAACGTCCAAATTTATCGCGGCTAATTCACTCATTCAGTCATCCCTTATCCAAAGAAGCACAAGTCCGCAAACAACAGAGAAATACAGTGAGAGCTCAGCCTATACAGATATCATTTAATTTGTCGAATGTGGGTATGACTCGACATTGCAAATTTCTGTTCCTTGCCTGTATTGTATGTTTAATTGAGCTGTGTGTGAGCGAGATGCAGCCAGAGGCTCCCTGCTCACTGACTTCCCACTTCTGTCCCGAGGCTTCCAGGCATGGAGAGCAACACTGACTCACTTGTTCAGCCGCATCGCCAACTGGGAATCCCTTTTGTTAGCATCTGCGAGTTTGGTCTCTGGCTTGTGTTAGCCACACAGGGAGCCGTCAATGTAATAATCGCGGCATAAAAAGATTATTTTTTATAATGGAGTGGGAGGGCTACAGCTATGTACATCGCAGGTGCTGTACAGCAGACAGTCTTGTGTGGGGCAAATGGTTGCGATTCTCCACTAGCTTAACCACTGAGCTGCGTTGAGAGGCTATAACCGTTAGGGTCAGGGTGTCCTAGTACTTGCCCCCATGTAGATGGGAGGTGTATATTAAAAAAACACCCATTCCAGGTGATTAGTCATGTATTAAAAAATGGGCTTGAAACCCCCCCAAAATAAATAAATAATTGGCTACTGGCTACTGATCAGGCATGTAGCAAGAATGACAAGCTTGAACCCCCCTAGAAATTTTGCTTCAGCACCCCCAAACAGCTAAATTTACCTACTGCAGTGGCTGCAGGCTTGATCCATGTACCCATCCATCTTCTAACCCCTTTTTCTGGTCACAGCCATGAGGCAGCCTGGAGCCTGTTTCAAGCAATACAAGACACACACACACACTCACTCGCACACACAAAAAATACAATTGTGCAGACCCAGACAGCTCACTGCAATGATATGTGTAGTTTATTAGACTTAATGGGGAATGGTCTAATGGGGAATGGTCTAAGATAATTTTGGAGAATGATGCCACAGAATAGGGGGGCATGGTGTTGCAGTAGTTAGCACTGTTGCCTCATACCTCAGGGACCAGGGTTTGAGTCTGTACCATGGCTCCATGTGTGTGGAGTTTGCATGTTCTCCTTATCGTCATGCGGTTTCTTCAAGGTACTCTGGTCCCCCCCACCCACAGCCCAAAATCAAGGTGGATTTCCTGTCACCAGATTATCCAAAGCTGTGAATGGCATGTGAGTGTGCCCTGCGATGGGTTGGTGCCCCATTCCTTGCCTTGTACTTGTAGACCCCAGAATAGGCCCTGGACCCCCAAGGTTCTGCATAGGATAAGCAGGTCCAGAAAATGAATCGATGGAGGTTGCTGAGCATGCTGGGTAAGCTGAAGGTAGACTGACACATTGGCCCAATGACATCTGAATGAGCAGTGCTGGAAGGCAGAATATATGCTCCCATTTGCCATAGTCTTTATAGTATCAATCTTTTATTAGAAGAAACAGAAATTTTTCAGAAAGTTTTCAGCTATAATTCATGTAAAAATAGTCTTTTAGCACCAGTGATTTTTTTGTATGATAGAGAAAATTTAATAGAGACTAAGAGATATCAAACACAATAATTGTCAGATCAATATTAATTGAATGATTTGCATTTTATTTTTGTTATTTTATAAGTTCTAAATAAGTGGGCTTGAATGTTGAAATACTGATTCTTCAGATCTGTTTAAATCAGAAACATTTTGGAAATTTAACAAAAGTTCTTTGTTAAATAACAAAAGGACTGAGTGAGATTTGGTTTCCAAGACTGTAATATATGACATATCACTATGTAGGATAAGCAAGATATGAGAAATAATGACTTTAGGTCATTGGAAGTTTCATCTCAAAAACAACAGAAGATGAACTGTGTGACTTTTGGGAATTTGCTTTTCAATTATCAGTGCAGAACAATGGCCAGAATAAGTAATTTGATTGTCATGGGTGAGAATCCAAACCCCGTCATTAATATTGATGTTGGTTCTCATTCTCATAGACATCAAATTACTACAAACATAACACTACTCAGAAGTTTCATCTCCATATAATGACCTGAACAGAAGTGGTCTCCCGGAGCGTTAACACGCTCACAGGCATTTCTTTGTCACAGCAGAAGTGCCATATTTTATTCTGGACAGATTTCCAGATGAGACCCGAGTTGCCTAGCTGATGTGCACATTCGGTTGTTGATTCAGCTATTCCAGTAATCCCATCACCATGGCCTCCACCCTGGTCGCTCCTCCTGTTCCCAGGGCTCCGGGCTGTCGGGGTCAACGGCCGCGCTTTCCGGAGCCTGTGTGTTAACAAAGCCAGTTGGAGTGATTCCCAGGACCATTTAAAAAGTGGGCAAGTCAAGGCAAACAAGTGCAGGGGCAAGAACCCACCCAGAGGCCGCACACACACGGATGCTGCGGGGCGGCACTCAGCAATACAGCCGTTTGGGTCGACACGCTTAACCTCCCCTTCATAAAACCCCCACACGCTCTAAAGCGCCACTTAAAGACTAAACCACCTCATTTTACACATGCCCTCAGTCACTCTTGTCTTGCTGGATGAAAGGAATGGGAAATGCTGTTCCGAATGGACTCCCACTTGTCTGTCCACAGCACATGCGGCGACAGGGTGTTGAGTGTGCAAAGTCTCTAAGGAGAGGTGACACATTTTAAAGCAGCAGTGAGGCGAATGACATGAACTTGTAACCAAACTAAACCAAGAGAATTCCAAGAGGGGCTTTGTCACTGTTAGCATGAGTGTGATACAGTAGGAAACCAATAACCATGCAGCGTCCATGCAGCGTCCGTGCAGCGTCCATGCAGCGATTATGCGGCAACCATGCAGCATCCATGCGGAAACCATGCAGCAACTATGCAGCGACCATGCAGCAACTATGCAGCATCCATGCAGCGTCCAGCTGCCAATCTGTACAGGAGCGTAAACCGTTATGAATCAGCATGGTGAGCAACCACCACATTCCTCATTCACGCAGCGTAGGAATGACTTCACGACATTTTTTAATGGACAAAGGAAAGTGTTTATTACAATCACCATTTATAGCTAAGGCTCAACACACTGTATTGACCAAGTTTGCAGCTTGTTAGAGAACAGCCTACTACTGAGGGACAAAACTGCCGACTTTTTACGTCAAGCTGTGTTAAAACTGCTATTCAGTCCCACAAGTCAGCAAAGGTCACTACATTCTATGACATTATTCCAGTAGCAAGGTTTTGCGAAACCAAACAAAATCAAACTCATACGAAACGCAAAGTTTTCGCTTGCTTCAGAATTCTGAAAACCCAACATCTCAAAAACAAAGAACTAAAAATTAAACAGACAAAGGCTGTTATGTGGAGCTGGACCCACTTCTGTTTTAGCATTTGTGTTTTAGATTCATAAGAGTGGACCTGCTGTGTTTCCAGCATGCGTTGATTCATCACATGATGAACAGGACATGTGGCTCGACAAGCAGCCTTCTGGGCGTTTAGCATAAGCAAGGTAAGGGGCCTGGGTGCTCAGGTCTCGGAGGAAGTCGATTATCTGCTAAGTGCTACCATCCTCCCTCCTAGCCTAAGTCACATTTAGCTGTGTTCCCTTCCGTCTACCACTTCAAATGTCAGATTATTGGAATCCTGATGCTTAGGACCACATTTAAGTATGTAAGTAAAGAAACGCAGGCAAGCTATCTTGGTCATGTGACATGTACATCCATGGAATTACAATATATATCAACCAGCATTTTACATTTACATCCACACTGTCGCAAAGCTTTACAGTAGCATTCATAGTGGCAATGACAAAAAGAAAGACTCTTCTTTTAGGAAGTTCTTCTTACAGTCGGACATTCATCAAGGACATTCATGACTCTCTCCTGCTACGACTGTTACTGTTTAATTATTATTTTAATTATTTATTGTTTAATTATTATTATTATTATTATTATTATTATTGTTACACATCCACGTGGATGACTGAGTGAAGGGACATGTTAGTCAAGTAGCTGCACTGGTTATACTGGTGCCCTGTAATTAATAATGCAGTGGAATATTGTTTTATATCATGAAGCCTTGGAACAAAGGAATTCCAATTGCTCTTTTTCACATTCACAAAATTCTCAAAATATCACATTGTGAAGAAACGTGGGACACTTCTGACCCAGTTCTCTAGACCTGTTCGATTTAACTTGAAATTCTCGGGAACATTAAACACAAAATGATAGACACATCGTTCATTCCCATTGAAAATATTACATTGTTTCTCTGTGATGTTTCTCTGTTGTACACAGTAAAGCTATGTCATTACCATGCTGTTCTAGTCAATACACTACTTGCTTTCCAGAGTAAAACACAGGCAACATTATTTTTGCATGGTGATTTTCAGCAAAGTTCAGCACTTACTTGCAATGTTTATTATGTATAAACTGTCTACGAGTATCATGTTTCTTAATTACAGTTTGTTACATATAACTTTTTTTTTGTCATTTCTATTATAATCTAATACAATCCAGTCCCAGGAAGTACAGGGCACGAGGCTGGCTGTCCGTCCTTTCCTTGGATGGAATTTCAGCCCACTCACACGCACACAAACACACATATGTGCAATTCAGCCAAACCATGTGTTTTTGGATTGGTGCAGGATACTTGAGGAAACACACTTAAGCACTTAAAAGACTCTGCCTGCACGAAGTGCCAGTCACTGAGGAATGGCTTCACTGAGAACTTCATTTTATTTTATTATAGAAACACAGCAGAGTAATACAGGCCCACACCGACAAGCCTAAGTACCCTGTGACCGTGTTTACTGCAGTATATAGACATGGGTCCCGCATGGGCCTTGTTAAGCCATTCCAATCGGCACCATCAGACCATTCCAGGTCACATGACTCTCAGTTCTCAGTGTTGGAATATTCTGATGGCAAACAGCGAGGTAAAGTATGACAGGACCAAGTACCTTAACAGAGCCAGGGTCCATTTCTCTCATTGTCCAGTGTCCATGAGTGGTAGCAAATATTTGGACAAGGCTTGGAAGCACAGGCTGCTTTTCTCAGGCCCAGCTTCTTAGTGCCTTATGACATATTGCACAATTTTTGCAGAAAGCAAAACAGAAGGTTTATCTTTGCAGTTCTAAGACAAGGCAGAGTAGTATTTGAAAGGGTAGGGAAGTCACACTCTGTTCCACTGTGTTCCTCCTTTACCCAGAACCTCTAGTTTATGAGGAAGGAGCTCTGCTGTGGTGGCTGGAACCCCTGCGAGCTGGAACCCCTGTTTCCTTAAAATGGAAATTCACTGGACTGCTTCCCAGCAGAACTGGCGTTTTCTTTGAATATGAGCAACAGGAGCAAGAGCTTAACGATTGAGGGACATCAGATAAAGTCTATACCGTGGGATAGTCCATGATGCATTGTTGGTTTTCCCTGGTCCTCATAACATGCATGAAGGGTCTGGAGTGTGATCATAGCCATCATTTTGCAAACGAGGGTTTTATACACCACTGGTCAGCTCCAGTCATATACTTAAAAAAAAAAGTTTCTCAAAGCTACTTCAGAATTCAACAGAAATGCTGGTCCTCAAGTGAAGAGCTCCTGCAGTCCTCCCTGCACGCAGGAACTATTCAGGCTGCTCGCCCTGTGCTTATCCATGATCTGGAGCACGTCATCCAGGATGGAGGGCCCCAGGTCTAGGTGGAGGGAGAGCAGGGAGCTGGTGTGGGATAAGTAGGGCTGTTCTAAGGGATTGTCGAGGTCTTGGAGGTCGTTGTCTTGGTTCACTGAAGCCCAGGAGGTGGGTGAAGCGAGGGGGGCTACTACAGAAGACGAGGCAGAGGGCGGTGAGGGATCCTGGGTAGGCAGTGTAGCCTTGTCATCTAGGTGTAGCCTGGGTGGTTTGGGAGGCGGTGCCTGGGAGGATGTGTGGGGCTGGTCATGGGCGGGAACAGGGGCTGAGGCGGGCAGCGTGAGGGCCTGCACCCCGCCAATGACGGGCAGGGAGATGGCGTTCTTGAGCAGGGGCGAGTTCTCCGAGGGTGGCGGATGGCTGCACGCGCTGGCAGTGCGTGTGAATTGAAAGGGCTCGCTGCACTCGCTCCCAGGCAGGCCCTGTCCGGGCAGTAGGTGGAACTTACCCTGCAGGAAGGACAGGTCGCCGAACAAGTCGCTCTCCCCGCCGCCACTGCCGATGTGGATGGTGTGGCGGAAATCCCCCAGCGGGGGACTGATCATATCCGAGGACAGGATGTCCCTCAGCCTCTCCTTCTTCCCTTTGCGGCTGCTACGCTTCAGGTAGATAGGCGCCTTGGCGGACATGTCTGGAATCTGCGCCGGCCAGAAGGGGGCAGCGTCCCCGAGGGGTGGCGTATCTAAGCAACAGCAGGGCACCTCGATTCAGTCTGGGCCCGTTTTCGCCTCTCGATTGAAGTCCACAGCTGGATGAGGACAGATGGAGGCTTGAATTCAAAGGGCGGGTTGTACCATTGCGCCAAGGACCAACGATAAGGCCGCAGCTGGAAAGCAACAAACTTTCAGGCGTCCAGTAATGAGAATCTAAGTCTAGACAGCCATAGACAACAGGATGGTGTTGTGAGTAAACAGCTTGGTCTTCTGTGGAGAATTAATGACAAGGCTGTGTGAAATGGTCAGCTTTCAATCCCTTCCTACCAGGGGAACTTCCTAAAAGAAGAAAAGGGAATCAAAAACAACACTTCACTTTGGCAACAGATTATAATTTTGCTGCAAAAATCCTGAACTGGATGCAGAAAAGAGCTAAACTAATAAAAAGGATAAACCTTTAGGATCTTTATATAGTTATTGGTTGCATTCCTGCAGTGAATTACCTGAATTCATTGTGCCAAAGTGCAACACAAACTTATATTGCAACATGACTAATTCTTCAACACAGGTTCGTTCGCTCCCTGGGCCGTGATGTAAATGTGCATAGTCATCATGCCCACTGAACAACAAGCCTGCTTCTGTCTCTTTGCCCTTCACTTTTCCTGCGAAAACACCATCCGCCCAGCCAAGACTACCAGGAAAAGATCCACAACTGCCAGTCTGCGGTCTAACAGCCAAACGGATACACAGACACACCCCTCTCCTTTCTCCCAGCCAATAGGAGTGACTACCTCAGATCCATGTTACACAGTGGCATCAGCTCAGGTGTCAGGCAGCGCGCGGCAGTTACTCTTCCTCGCTACCTGTCCTGCTTTTGAACTCCTGGCCTCGGGAGGTACACATTACTCAGCGGGAATTCAAGAAGCCTCAGAGAGTGAGAGAGGAAGCGCACAAACACAACCCCCACCCCCACTGTGAACACAATAAATCAATTCGGAGTGAGACAGCTATAACAGGCAAAATGCTGCAGCGGTACCTGGTGTTTTTACCCAGGTTAATTCACCAGGAATCACCAGGCATACTAGACAGGCAGAAAACCACAGAAACGCTGAATAACTTTGTCACATTCCTCATTGATTACATCACACCCCTCAAGTTTTGGCCAAGACAAGACCAGCCTGAGGGAGAGTCTAGCTGGAAAGTGATTCTTTTTGTCCGGTCAGTTTGCTCGTAGGGAGTTCAGTCACGCACGCGCAATTCTCCGGAAAAACGTCTCAAGCCAACACAGAGCTAGAGCCCGGCATGACCTTTCTAGTAAAAAGGAAGAGCAGGGGTGTGTGTTCACTGGAAGGGAGGTCGTGTTACAGGCGTGAGTGAGCGTTCGTATGATACGGAGGGCCTGCTGTCCTACAGCCTGAAGCCGCCGCCCCGCTTATCTGACTCAGCGAGGAATGTGACGAAGCCGAGAACGTCTGCTTGATGCCTCACGAGACACATTAAGGCATCGTCGTGGCTACAGAGGCAGCGACGTCCGTAAGATGCCACTTTAGTGGAGTCATCAGGCAGAACTGATAACTGTTATTGATGGGTAAACCTGAGTGACCCTCCAGCATGACTAGGGTAGTTTAATTATGAGCGCTGTCTCCATCAGGAGCCGCAGGGGGGCGCTGCCGGGAGAGTGGTTATCAGATGATGGCTTTACGCACCGTGGCGTGTTCTGTCTGACACAGCCTGGCATTATCTCGCTTTCCCCACACACAAGGACAGATTCCATGCGTTCCGACGGTTTGCTAAGTAATAATTATGTGAAGCTACACACCCGAAATGAAAGATATTACTGCCGCCCTGCAACTCGTTTCCAGCTCTGACGGTACTTTGAGCCAGAGTCTGGGTTGTTGGTCTCAATCGGCCCTGTTACCAGGAACCATCCCATATGCACTGGGTTCTGACCCACTGGCAGTTATAGGATTCCAGTCTAGATGCCACGCCTATGAATTATTGCGCGTTATACGTCCGCCGTTAGAACATCTTTGCTTCCAATGTCCTCCGTAAGTTATTTGGCTACGTACTGCAGATGAAATAGTAGCGAGAAGTATTTATTTTAAAAATATGACTACTCTGTTAATCTATATCTTCTATCCATCAATTGATTTTCTAAGCCCTTATCTTTTCCTAGGCAGCACACAGCACAAGCCTGGACAGGATGTCAGTCCATCATAGGACACATACAAGTACACACACTCATACTGTAAGGATAAGTTGCAGATTCCAATTAACTGCGTGTTACAGATACATACAAGAAACATCGATCATTTTGTTTTTTACTATATGTTCAAGCAGACCTTTATATATTGTATCACACAAAGTTAAATAGAAACTCAGTCAGCACCCCAATTAAACTTCATTAATTAAAACTAATAGAAAATATTCCATTATTGCTTTAATATATTTCAATTTGCAGAAGGCTGCATGTTCGTTTTTCATTTTGTTTGCATGCCCAGTATTGGTAGAAGTGGGAATGAACAAACGGCTGCTTTACTTCCTCACCCCAAAGTGTCATCAATGACCAAACCATCACAACATGGAACCAGAAACAGGACATTAAGCCGTCTGACTGCCCTACGGGGCGTCGTCACAAACCAAGAGGGGAGGGGAGGCTGCCCCAAATGACCCTCAAAATGGCTGTTTACTTTTAACTTATCCAAAGAAAGCTTAATTAAATCTCCATTATTTACAACATTAAATAAAACTAACGGTATTGGGTGTATTCTTCTGGTCCAACATGTCATGATGCAGTTGTTAAAGAATGCAGGGCTTCGCAGACGACAACCCGGACATATCACTTTTCCTGTGCACTCTTGCTAACCCGGACATATCACTTTTCCTGTGCACTCTTGCTAACCCGGACATATCACTTTTCCTCTGCACTCTTGCTAACCCGGACATGTCACTTTTCCTGTGCACTCTCGCTAACCCGGACATATCACTTTTCCTGTGCACTCTCGCTAACCCGGACATATCACTTTTCCTGTGCACTCTTGCTAACCCGGACATATCACTTTTCCTTTGAAAAAGCTCTGCACTCTTGTTAGCATGACATTCCCTGTGGGTGGTGAGTTGTGTGTATTTTATGTTAGATGTTAGGTGTTGATATTTAATTACTAAGAATGAGAAGACACTCTATTTTGATCCCAGAACTATTCTGCCCTGAAAATGCAGCAGTGAACTTCCGGACGTCCCCTGAACATCTCTGAGGATTTTCTTTTTCTTTTTATTTTTTTGGAGATATAGGCATCTGTTTTTTTCTGCAATAAATGCCTGAAGTGAATGTTCTGTTCAGGCACAAATAAGCATAAAAACGTAATTAGATCTGGAATGAAAGTCAGGGTGATTAAGACAACAGCATACACCAGAGATGCTACAACAAACTGAAAAAATACAGGCCTACTGAGTCTCCATAACGCAGCTTCTCACAGAAAGCCAAGCATGACGTTAGATTAAACTGACTTTGAATGTTAAACAGGTGTGCAAGGGCATAGATTTGTTATGGCCAGTAAGGACAGGTCCCTATCAATATTGTGGGAGCACCACGTGTGTCCTAGGTTTGAAGCTGATTTACCAATGTTGAAACCAAACCTATGCCCTTGCATTATGCCTACTGCCTTTGCAGCACTATAAACAGTCAGAGTAAGCGTGTGGTGTCACTATCGATTAAGTGACACTGGACGCTCTTACAGAATCCAGAAAAAAAACACGGGGAATGGGATGACGGTTTTTGTGGATTTTAGGGTGTCTTCAAAGAAACTAAAGTAGATAAATCCATGAGCTTCTATGCTGGTTATTGGAATCAAAACACAAAATCATGGACGAGTGGCTCCAAGAGCCATAACCTGAGTGTCTGCATCACACAAATCCCTGCAAGTCAAAATAACCGAGATCTGAAAATAAGGAGCCGTTGCGTCCCGTTGAAACTATACAGGGCGGCTTGTAATCCGGTGTAGATTTATGCCAGGAGGAGCGTGCGACGACGAACATGAGGCACGTCCAGCGCTGGATTCACGGTACGGCCTAGTTGAATTGTTAAATCAAGAATAAGCGAAAGCCAATGAACACTTAAAGAAAACGGTTTCGAAAGACACACAAAGAGAAAAGCACCTTTTCACAACAATACAATAACGATCATAACTAATAAATTGTAACACTAGATGGCAGCCTCCTTCCCCTTCCAAATTGTGCAAGTTTTGCTAGTTAAGAACTAATTAAACGAAGTTTAAACACGCGATAATAGATCATTAGAATCAGACAGCAACGGTCGTACTAATTACAAAAAGTCCTTTTATGCTGGTTAATTCCAGAGTTGTGATTATCCACCATATAGTACTAAAAAATCCAGTTAATGTATGAAACACGTGCACGGGATTTTCTGCATGCTTGGCACCACTCAGAGATCGCTGGATGAGGTCTGGGAATGTCATTGTCAGGACAGCATGGGCTGCGACACTGAGCCGGGAACAATGCGCTCACTGTCATCATTCAAGCCTCCCTATCAAAAGCTGTGAGAAACGTAACGTCCCCGACCGTGGCCGCCACCCAGGCACAATGAAGCATGAAACTAGTGTATTGTTTTTATAGAGCGACTGGCCAACTTACCGAAGAGGAACTGGCCTTCCAAACGTAATACAAGTACAAAAACTTCGGCACTACAACAAACACCTTATATAAAAATATGTTCGTCGACAGCATTTATGAAACTCCGCCTGAACAGAGTATGAACCATAAACTGTTAATCTGGCGTTTGGAGAAACGTAAATGTCTAAATATAATCTTCACACAAATGTTTGACCTTTGATAGTCTAGAGTCATTTAAGCAATGGAAACCAGAATTAGATCATATGTCAATTTACTGTTAATAAGTCTCATAGATCTAATAAACAGTTATAACCAATCAACAGTCAACTAATCGTGAGAATAACATGGTTTCAGGGCGCGACGCTTTACGGCATTCTGCATAAAAATTTTAGGACAAATAATATTTCTGAATTGTAGGGAAAAAAACTAGTCTCTCGCGGCTATGAATCCAATGTGGTGAATATATAACTTGTAAATTTATGACAAACTTGAGGTCTTGGTAAACCTTTATGTGTAAAGCGCTGAAATATAGTTTTGCTTGCGCCCCTTGGCTACAGCTCCTTCGTTACAGTCCGATTTTACCAATGTATCCCATCAATAACTGTCAAATTAATTTATAACTGAATATCGCATTACTTTCTCTGCTAAGAGCAGATTATAATATTTTAAAGGACTCGTTTACCTTTGTATTCCTACAGTAGTATTCCTGAGTTGAAAGTCGAGGTTTGACTCCATATGTTGTATGAGGCACTCCATACGCTGACGCGGTCGTTATAAAAAGGTTTCTTCAATTTGACACCATAGCACACTGAACAAATGATGATACAGTCGAATTGGATACCTGACTCAAACTCCTCTCTCCTTCGTGGTTTTTAAGTATTCAGCGCATACTAAGGCAGCCCATAAACTGCGGCATCGGACTGTGAAATTCATTCGTCTACATCTGCATAAGGCATCAAGGGGTATTTATATTTTTCCACAGTATGCTTAATAAGTAGTTTTCCTTCTTTTACCTTAGGGTTTCCTTTTATTTACATCAGCCCCTCTTGCATTTCAGAAATGCTGCGTTAGATTAAACGAAAACTGAATGACGCACTCAGCCTTAAAATAGCGATAATTGTCATATGCTGTTCCTTTTATAGGATACCAGAGCTTTTTTTTAGTCTGGGCGCAAATGTGTAAGCAATATTAATACGCATAAGTTTGCACTTCACATACTATTGAATTTGCTTTCCCATTCCGCATCCTTAGGCTCCACGCCGCATCTTCCTACTCTCTCACAGCACTCGAAAACGCTTCCTTGATGTTGGAAATTCCAGCAGCGGCGAGTCGCGTGTCGTTTGTCGCACGCTGCTCGTGCACCAGTCGCGTGCCATTGCCACGCCGTGTCACTTGGCGTCTCACACTTGTCTTTGGGTAAGGCGTCGCACATGTAATTCAACAAATAACCAGCTCATCTCTAACCCAGTTCTCTGGTGTGTTAATATGTACAGGTAAGCTGCCTCCGAAGCCGGTCAGTACGGAGCTACTGTATGGATTTATTTTTTATTTTTCTAGTAATACAACTGGAAATGTAGTTACTGCGTTGTTCTGAACTACGACACAAGAAGAGAGAGGTAAGCCTATTTACCTGTGCGAAACATTTGGCATACATGCAGACCGTGGTAAGACGTACAGTATAGTCCGCCCGCCCAATTTCACATATAATTTTATGTATTCAAGGGTCCCTGTGAAGTACTGGCTCCCCTGAATCCGCCATGGTATCCATGCCCCCATGCAGTGTTTAGAATCGCATTCGACCTGTTATGTAATTCCGTAGCCGGCCCGACTCGTATCAAATAGATACCGATGCTCGAACCGAATCCGAATAAAATGTTATGTGATTTCAAGCAGAATTCTTGGATGGCGCCTGTGGGAATAGCTTGCACAATTAAAAAAAGCTTTTATTATAAATTTGAAATGTACAGGCCTACCACCGGCTGTATACATAAAATTTGGTATTTTTTTACGTTTTGAAAAACTGTTTTCAAAACACGAGTTGCCATTTAAACCCGCAGTCCACCCGTGGCCTTTTCATTTCCAACCGCTCTTGTACTCCCAAATTAGGCCTACATATAGTAAGATATTTTTCACCTGTTACATCAAAGCTTGCAGGTCTTATACTAAAGAATTTTTGCTGGGTTAATTCAGCAATTTAAAAAAAAAAAAAAAAACATAAACAATTTACTTGTTTAGAGCATTACATGGTAAGAGTTAGTACATAGCCAATCCCTACCAGTCATCCAGCTGCCCAAATAGTGATTTTCACATCCTCATGTTTTTTAAAATCCACATTAGGTCTGATACTACAGGTATCAGATACTACAGATACTGTTCCTTCATTGAGATATCAAAATTAACACATTTCGTAACACAAAGTACCACACATTAACGAGTTAACTTTGACAACCCTATATGCATTTTCAATAGCAGTAAGACTAATGTCCATCTTAGCGATGACCATCACCCGCCCATTATCTTCTGAGGGGGTGCCGACTTAGCAACTGCCACCTCCCACCCCAGAAGATATATGCTTCGGAAAAAAAATAAATCAACATTTATTTTTCATTTGACAAGTACAGACACACTGTCAGAAAAAAGACCCAAGTTGTATCTTTGAGGACGCAATTACTTGTCACTGGGGCTGTACCCTGTACCCTGAAGGGTCTGCCAATTGTTTCCTCACTGTATGTAAATGTAGCTTTTAGTCTAATTTAAGGTGAAGAAAATGACTCTGAGGAACATTATTGTACCATGAGGGATACATTAATGTTGTTTGTACCAAAACCCTACCAGGTCTGTACTCTTTTTTCTGACAGTGTACACTGAAATGATTTAGAATCAGAATCAGGTTTATTGGCACACATAAGGAATGTGTTTCTGGCAGTGTCTCTCTGGTACATTACAACACAATAGATCAGTTTGGTTCCCGCATTTCCCGTCTTGCTTTCTCTGTAAGACAGACACACAAATAAAGATGAAAACAAGACTTTGTGTCGAAGTGCAGGATTAGCCACTTTTCAAGCACCCCTGGAATATTTTTCATGGATTTTGGGCATTTCTCAGGGGCTCAATGGCTATGGAACTGTGCTGCCAGCCATAAAACGTGAACCAGCGACCTTCCGAACACATGCAAAATGGTTGACAGAGGTTGACTTAGTCTTAATCCAGCACCTTAGACCACTCAGATACACTACCACTGTATACCAGTAAAGTGTTACAATTAATAATGTTTGACACTCTAGCTGTAGCTGGTCAGTTTCACTACGATAACAGACACACTGATGAAGATCTGCATTCACAATACAGGTACGGATTGCACAGTATACCTACACACTGAATGAAGACCAGGGTGTGCCCATTACAACTCAACAAAAACAAACCAAAACAATGATTGGCGTTCCTTCTGAAATGCTAAATGGTTACTGGTAATCCAACTGAAGAGCCAAAAACAGACCCAACAACATAACTTATTCACTTTAAACTCTGACTTTATTGGCATAATAAAGAAGTCAGATTCAGCACTGACCTCGGGTTATCAGGCAATATAACTGGCCTTCTTGACTTGCATGAACCATCCACAGAGATAACTAATGTCCAAAAATGTGAATGATCCAATTTTTTGTGTCCTACAAGAACAACATGATGGTGACAGACATGTAATAAAAACAATCCTCTTCGTTGTGCAACATCCGTTATCTTTATGATTACGCCCCCTCAGGATCTATATTTAGCTCATAACTTTCATGCCAGCACAGGCAGACTGCTGCTAAAGTTTCTTAGACTACATAAACAATTCTGTCAATTGAGAACCATGTGTAGAAATAAATATGCCATGTTAGTTGAAGTAGGCTCGCTTAGGGGCTGGTATGAGGTAACCTTGGGGGAAAGATTTTCTGTGTCCCTGATTGAAGCCAAAAAAATTTCCAGAGTAAGGTTTTTCCTTCCAAACTCCTAATAAAATGCAGATGACTGCTATAATACCTCAGTTCCAAGTTTGCTACAGATATAGCGCTTAACTAAAAAGCCTGAAAATAACTCTCAGAATCCCAGCTGCAATGTGCGCACTGACTCATGGAAATGAAATGTAATAATCATGCTATGACTTACATGAATACAGATGTACAAAGAACACACATCTGGAATATAATTAAATACTAAAAAAAGACAAAAGTATTATATCAAGTACAGTATTCTCATTCAACATACACATGAGGGAAAGCTTACGTTATTTACAGGATGGTAACAGTTACATTGTGATTGAGAAAAATGTGCTGTAAGAATATTGGGAATCATTTAAAATGTATGTTATTTCACATTTAGACTTTATATCCAACCTGAGGAACAATTTAAATGCCTGTAGTTGAGGTTTAGAAGGCAGAATGTTATAACCTTAACTCCTTTAACTCTTTGATCATATACTTATTTTCAGTTCATTAGGAATAACTCAAATTTGCAGATTCTACTGAAGAATGCCTGCAAGATATTTGAAAAAAAAAATATATATATTGTGATATTTTTAAAGCAAAAAAACAGCAGTTCAAAATTTATCCAAAATAAAGTATGGCCAACAGTTTGTATGGAATACAAAATATTTCCATAAAGCAAAAGATTTGGTGATCAATTCTTGTTTGCTTTTCTCCTCACTAATTTGTGTACAATTTCTCACAGATGTGCCACACTATGAGTGACTCCAAAAAGAAAATGATTACGACTGGCTCCAATAGTGCATGCAGAGCACATGAAAAAGCAGCGGAAAACATTACACTGATTGTAGAGCATATGGCATTACTAGATAATCTTGAAAAAGAACAATCATTTAAATAGCATTGATTGCTAAGATTTGTCTCCCATAAGAAAGTGAATAGTTTTAGCAAAACCTATTTATTAATGATCTCTATTCGCCATATCGCTGCTCAGCTAATTTTATTGCTAAGATAAAACTGCAATAGTGATGCTTTCGAAAATACTGTCAAAATGCCATATATCACAGGATAATGTCCAAACGGTATGATAGTAAGAAAATAGAGGTAACACCTGTCTTAAGGGGGCACATATAACATAGTACATAACAGTGCATTAATTAACCAGTAACTAAGCGTTAGTTACATGCTGATCCCAAGTTCATTCATCATTAATAAATCATGATGCTTCAAGTATTTCATGCAGGAACTATATCAGCTCATGTTTTGTTCTTCACTAGTAAATGAGGAGCTAAGCTATTTGTTAAATTAGCTGACTATTGTGGTCCTTACAATGTGACATTTACATTTGCATAATATGCATTGGCGATATTAATATTGCACATCTTGCAGGCCTGCACTGTCCACTGATACTGCAGTGCGTGACAGGAAATCCATGACTGTGGTACCATAATAACATAATAGATTATAAAAATTACACTTTATGGACATTTCCTTCGTATGGCATTTGGAACTGGATAATAAGGTTGTAAAAACTTTAGGCTTAGTTGTGATATATTCCGTCTGTATATGGTTTGGGAAATACACTGCTTGAAACACAGCTGGAAGTAAGATCTGGAATAAAAAAAACCCAAGCACGTTTTTACGTTGTGCGGTAAGCCATAGATTCTGCGATGTTCAAGTTTATCAGAGTACCATTGTGGGATTCAACATGTAGCATGTAAATTGTCTGGAATATGCATATTCCCCCACCTCCCCAATGGGCCCCCGAAATATGTACACTTTGAAACTTATTTTTAAAATACAATCTCTAAGTGTCTAAAGAGTTCAGTTAATTAGAGCAGGGCTGTTAATTTGCATTTCATATTTTAAAAACCAGTCTGCATGTAGTAAAAAAGTTACATTAAACAGAACATAAAGTCAGAATTGGAAATAAGGTTCCTGAATTTCAAAACAAACCACATGACTAATTAAAATTACTTAATGTAAAATTCAGTTAATTCTGGCAGTAATGTAACTCCATTGTGTGGTAATTGGCCAGATCCCTTCTGGAAACACCCAGCTTATTCATATGAAATGTTTACCAAATACTGTGGTATGAAACTTATTAAAGTTCACAGTCTCGCCTCACGCCTACTATGTTTATTACTCAGGTCAGTGCTATGTAAAAAGAAATACCAGATTTACTGGGCAGCTCTGCCAGTTCTCATCTGAGGTTTCAACAATGTCTTGAGTACAAGCCTGGGGCACAACTTTCAATCCATGGACAGAAATGACAAGCAAACAGAACTGAACTCCCAGCTCTGTTTTGTAAAAATGTCTATTGTTTCCATGGTGAAGTTAGAGTTTGTATTCATATGCTTTTGTGAATCTTTGCATTAATTTAATGTACAGCACAATTTCTGGTTCTCAGTTTTATCTTGAAGGCGACTGCCAGACTGGGGGTTTGAATCCCACCCACAGTCTTGTGCGTGTGGAGTTTGTGTGTTCCTATCACGTCTTATCTTGTGTGTCCCTTATCATATGAGCTTCCTACCACATTCCAAAAAAACAGATAGGTCAGCTGGAGTTTCTAAATTGTGCACAGCTGATATGCGCGAGTGACCTGTGATGGAGTGCCATCTCATCCAGTCTGTCTCTGTCTCGGTGCTTCTTGAGAAAGGCTCCAGCTACATTCTAACCCTGTTCAGGATAAGCAGTTGGAAGATGGATGGGTTTCTCATATATCACTTAGATCAATGCCATATAAAATGTTTCATCTGAGGTACTCTAGCTCAGGATGATTGGAGTTGCCAAATTGCCTGTAGGTGTGCATTTGTGAGTGCGTGGTGTGTGAGTGTTCCCTGCGATGGGTTGGTGCCCTATCCTGGATTGTTCCCTGCCTCGTGCCCCTTAGCCTCCGAGAGAGGCCACGGACCTCCAGCAACCCTGGATAAGATAAGCCGCTACAGAAGATGGATGGATGGACAGACATATGAAATACTTCAATAGCTTTTTCACTGTCATCAAAATGATTAAGGGGATCGTAAAATATATTTATGATAAGTGGAGTGCATGTGCGATTGAGTGGTGTGTGAGCGAATGGTGTGTGAGTGAGTGACTGGTGTGTGAGTGAATGGTGGGTGAGTGACTGGTGTGTGAGTGAATGGTGTGTGAGTGTGCCCTGCGATGGGTTGGTGCCCCATCCTGGGTTGTTCCCTGCCTTGTACCCATAGGCTCCAGACCCCCTGCAACCCTGAATATAACAAGTTGTTATAGAACATTGATCAGAAACTTACAGGGATCAGAAACTTAACAACTTACTAAATTCCCTTGTTGACTCCAGGACTAATTTATATTACTAATATAGGACCATAGGACCAGAACACCTCTAATTTAGATTATACGTTTTAAAACAAAAACCTAAAAAGATTCTCGTCACAAGAAAGAGAAAATGCTTAACCCTACTTACAGGAATCATAATAAAGATTATAGAAATTATCCAGCAAAAAAACAAAAATAGTGGAGTGTTAAGTAATTATAGTAATTGAGAAATAAGGAAGTATGTTACCTTATTGGCTCACAGCAGTGAGTAACATGTATTTCAAAATTCAATTCAAGATTCCGGACAAACTCAAATAGATTAATGGTCACCCTTGTCGATTAATGAGCTGACCGGCAATACTGGGGCAAAACGAGTTTCTCTACCGACGTACATGCAGATGGAACAGTATTGTTAGGGGACAATGTATTCCATACTGGTATTCACTGTGTTCTGGTACATTATAGCCACATAATAGCCTACATCTGACATTGCCAAACTATTAAAAAAAATGCAACAGGTGTACATTGGACCGAGCTTTCTTTAAAACGTTTAGAAGTTTCAAAATGAATGCGGCTTACAATATGAATTGAGTTAACATAATTTTAAAACGTAGCGCGTAACAGAATCAGTAAAGCATTCCTGGCTACAGTAAAGGCGGCTTAATTACAATCTCCTCCCCGAAGCCTTTCCCTGGAACTTTCCCAGGACGTTTCGGCCTCACCGCTCATTCGCATTATAGCTTTGGCGCTGGACTGGGCGCAGTATCTGCGTGCTGCTGCATCAGTCACAGCGATGACGCACGCGGGCAGGGAAAGGCGAGGAGCGCGAGCCGCCGCGGTCATTTCGTACCCACGCCTCTATATTTCGGTAAAACAGGCTGCAGGATTTTCCTACTAGGCGAGTAAATAAAAGCACGTCGAGCGATCCTTAAGAATCGTCAACCTGTCCGTACATGGCAAACGTGTCCATGGGAAGACTCGTCTGTATCCGTGGCCAAAAAATTGATTTGAGTAAAAACTACGTAGACTACGTTTTTAAATACTTTAAATGCCCGTGGTGTAAATTGCATTACAATCAATGTCCGTTACAATAAGTAATGGTGTTGGCCCCTGGCGACCCTAATATAACACAAATGCAAAATAAACGAATAAAGAAAATTTATGTTAGGCATACTGACTAAAGTTTTTTCTCATAAAATATTCTACGAGTTTCTAGTCTATTCAGAATGTCAATGTTCTGTGTTTATTACGAGTTAGCCTTTTAAACGTCAGTATTTTAATGTTTACCGTGATATATTAGTCATGGAAACTTGCAAAAAAGAAACTTTGCTGCTGTTCGAAAAGAACTCAGACTTTGCGATTCATTTAAATATAACATTAGGACAACACTCACCTTTCATTTTATTTCTGTCCATAGTGCACTCTTGCATGCTGCTTGTTCCCGACTACTATCCTGTCTGGGAACCCGATGAATGCGACAGTTCGAGGAGCGTCTAGTCCCCCCGCCCAGTCTTCCCTCCAAGCGCGTTTAAACGGTCGCTTAGTAACAGTCTATTGTTAATAAGCTTTAGGCATAGAGAACGAAGATCAATAGCTTTGTCTAAACTGCCACGATTGCACCGATGGCAGTGCAGGCTGGGACCGCTTTTATTAATGCAAACAATTCGCTACGTGAATAGTAAATGTAATTCGTTTTTTGGTGTCCTACATGCGCTTGTTTATACTTTACATATTATTGAATTGATGGGTCAAAAGATATACCAATGCACAGTTCAGCTTTTTTTAGTTGCGTCTGAATAAACCCTCCGGACAAGAAAAACTATGGACAGCCAAGTGTGACCTAATCGTTTTAATTTTCCACCCGCCTTTCTTTGTCACTAAAAGGGAAATAAATTCAGTCCAACAAAACAACTGGGCGAACTCATTAAAAACAGAACCGAAAGCGAACAGGAACGTTCTAAAAGGAACAACTCTAACTTTTGTGAATGGTTAAGGAGTATAAAATGATTTTTCTTATTTACTGGCGATTGGCTAATAGATGACGGCCAAATATTGGCTGCGGTGTCCACTCCCAGGGACCTGACCTCACTTCCCAGGACAATACTTCTGACAGATCTCCTCCCAATCCCACTGCTCCAACACGCCAGATTTAATTCATTAGAAATGTCCCAAATGTGAAGTTTCTTCACAGCTAAGGAATGAACACAGTACAGCGTTAATCGAAGATCAGTAATGCATATCAGACTGGAGTTTTCACTATGACTGGACATTGTTGTTATCAGTTATTAGTCGATTTCAGTGAAATCTCAAAAATTAATCTCTATGTTTCATCATTGTAATACAGAGCGAACGATATTTTCCGCAAACAAGTTATTATCGCTATGAATTTAGTGATGGGAAATGTAAACGCGCCGTACACGCGATGGTCCAGTCCATTTGGCTTCGATTTTTTTGGTTAAATCTGTTAGTTAACAAGTTCAGAGTTTTTTTTCCCCAGGGCA
>JAODKE010000002.1:1969938-1988549 GCA_026779605.1 Mormyrus hasselquistii
TATACACACACACACACTTATTCTGTGCTGACTCCGGTATGACTTGCTTATCATAAAAAATTGCGTTTAGAAGAGGTCACGTGTTCATTAGCCGCAAATTTCATCATGCAATTGTATTTCAAAAGGCACCAAACAAATGTAAAATATAAGTGGGGAAATCACATGCGTAAAAAAATATGCAAAATGATGAAAATAATTTATTGAATAGGATAGAGAATTACAAGATTGATACATTTCCATTCCCCGCCAGAAAGAGCATGTGTGTTAGTAGTTTGTTTAAATACAATACATGGATATCTTTTTACAATATCATGCCATTATAGAAGTACATTTAAGACAGTTTATCTGGTGTGCCGATGATCTTCAAGTTTACCAACATTGTTTACCAGCACTGCTGGAAGGGCAGTGAGCTTGCAGCCAGTGAAATGGACTGCAGAAATGACCCCAACACAGGCTTCACATGGACCAGAGAGCATTATCAACACGAGTACACAGAGTCTTTTTCAAGGAAGATCGTTTTGCTTAATGAGGGAATGCAGATCAGATCTTCACCACCTGACAGGCCAAACAGGGACTCTGCCTCTTCCCGTCAGCGATCGGAGGACGGCGCTGGACGAGCAGCCTTCCGTAAGTCCCGCCTACCTGCCCCTTAGTCAGTCGGCCGGGATTGATACACACACAGCCGATCACATCCTGAAGGACAGACAGGAGGAATGGTTAACTCAGAGCAACTTCGTAATGCTATTTTGTGCTTTACGAGACGGATTAATTTAAATTTGGCAAAAACTAAGCCTAAATGCAGCATGTGCTACAGTTAATATGTTTTGGGAAAGCATCACTCAAGTCATACCTTGACAAAGTAGCGCAACTCAGAGGGTACAACCAATACATCAGGGGTGAGGGGGAACTGGCCGTAATACTGGAACTTCTCATAGTCCAGGTTGACCTCCTCTGCCGGAGGGTACAAGGGGTAATAGCTGGAGAAAGAGTGCAGAAGATGACATAACCGACTCAGGAAGTAAGGAGAAACAAGGCCATGAGCTACTCATCCTGAGAGATGAGGCCGCTGTGCCTCCAACAAAAGTCCCGCTCACCTTCTTTGGGTCAGCATGTGCTTTAGGATACGTGTGAAGCGGTCGGAGCCGGACACGCTGAAAAGCACAGGTCGGGGGTGAGTGTTTGGGTTTTTATTCTTCTGGGAAGTAAAACACAGGGCTTGTGTGGCCCAAATCCCCCCCAGGTCTCATACCTGCTGATCTCCTCAGCCCCCATGTGGAAGAGAATGTCCGTGGATGTGAGGCCAAAGGTCACGCCCTCGATGAGCACTGTGCAGGGGTCAGACACCAGGGAGACGCGCTAAAGGCCAAACACACACACACACACACACACACACACACACACAATGGATGAGCTCACCCCCCTCATCTCCAGTAAACATACACAGCTGAACCATCAGTGTTAATAAACCAGTTGTTTCAGAAAACATCCATAATCTGAGCGGCTGTTCAGTCTGATACCACCTATCCAGTCAACATTATTCCTTAGCTGCTCGCATCGCAGTGCTGACTCTCGTGCCGCACTGCACACACAAAGGGGACACTGGAAAGGGAGCTGCTGGGGCTCACCTCCATGTCCTCCTTGCTGAGACTAGGCAAGATGAAAGGCGGCTGGGGGTAAACAAATAGGTGGTGGACGTCTCTCTGGGACGGCACGAACACAAAATGGCACCTCAAACTGCGGGGCCACGGAGGGAGAGGGAAGAGAGAAGAGAGGAATGAAAAAAAGATTACAAGCAAAACCCTAGCAGATGGCGGAAAAAAATAAATTCCAATAGTGCATTTGATGCTGCTTAAAGACTCCATTTAACTATTAACTTAAGCATAACCCTACCCTCTAGTTCCCTCTAGTATACTCTTCACGCATCTGGAGAATAAATCTTCAAATGTCTCTGTCAGTTGGAATTTCTGTAAGTGAGAAAAAATGTTACTATATGATTCCCTTAGCACAGTTGTTATGGTTCAGGTCTAGGCCTTTCATTTTAAAATACTTTTTATTATGCTTCATTGAAGTGTAATAACATTTGTTACAATAGCCTAGATGGGAAAACATCAAAATATATAAACAGTAACATTCCCAACAAATAATAAAATTTGAAACAAGGTGCTTTACGGTGGCTGTAGTTAAAAACTCCAGAACTGCCCCTTGGTTTAACCATAGTAAAAACATCCTATTAAGTGCTGATTGGGACAACAGCATTAAAAGATACATGAAGACGTGCCTAACTGACAAAGAGCACTGACATGGAGGTCAGAGAGGGGAGGAGTCCTCACCCATATGCAGAAACGCGAGCGTGAGTCTGTTATGTCCTATGCCACACCTGCTGTAAATGATCAGATGCCAATAGTCTTTAAAAATGATTGTTGCTCTGTTTGCTACAATAGGGTTACTTATTCCAGCGTTTCTCAAACTGGTCCTCGGTGACCCCCAGACCATCCATATTTTCCAAAAACGTCGACTGTCTGGGGGTCCCTGAACCAGGTTGAGAAGCATAGGCTTATTCTGATCTCATCGTTTCTATTTGAACATTAAACCCATGGGCAGCAGGATACGGCGAAGGAAGCAAATCTGCCATTTTTAAGATTCAGGTGCTGAAAATATGCCACCCATCCATATTCGATAACTGCTCATCCAGTACTGATCCTGAACACCCAGGATGGGCTGCAGGTCAATCCACAAGGAAAATACTCAAGTCCGAATTTACATAGCTGTTTGTACTCGGGTGTGAGTGTGCCCAGTAATGGACTGGTACACTACTCAAGGTGCCCCTGCTTTTTCAGTTTGGCTCCAGGCCCAGTGCAGCCCTGCACTGGATAAGCACTTATGAAATATGTGTAGATGAATGGACAGAATGAATTTATAAAGTAACAACCAATTAAGTTAAATTCCTGAACAGCATGCAGTCACAAAGACCCAAACCATACATTCATCCACTGCTTTTATTAACCACTAATCCAGTTAGTCCCACCTGCATGTCTTTGCACAGAGAGGGATAAGCATATTCCTGAAAGGTAAACTAGCCCAAAAAGAGAGGAGAAAGTGCAGATTGCACTATATGGCCAAAGGTATGTGGACCCCAGCTTGTGCCACACCTCATTCTGAAACCAAGGGTATTTTAATATGAAACTGGCCAGCCCATTGTTGCCTCTGCTCTTCTGGGATAGACCTTCCATCAGATGCTGGAATACTGCTGGTGGGATTCCTGCCATTCAGCTCGGCTACTGTAGCGGTGTGTTGCTCAGCCGCTTAGGCCTAAGTCACATGTCCATTGGGCTCTTAACCACTGAAATGTTACAGGGGTGCCAGACATTTGCTCGTATGTCCAGAGGCGGGTAATTCAGGTCCAGAGTGTGAAAGTTCATATCGGGATTTTGTTTCAACCAACCAGATGAGCATAAAGAGTCACAGAGTACTCAACTGGTTGGTTTAATCAAAATCCCGGTCTGGACTTTTACTCTCTAGACCTGAATTACCCTACCCAGTCAAACTAACATATTGAAAAGATATTTTTATGATGGTGCAAAGAGGAAACCCTCTAGGCTGTTCTGTATGATGATCCATTCTGCTGCTGATGTTTGTTGGATAAGATTGTGTGCTAGATTCATACAAGTGGCACAGAACACAGGAAGTGACAGGAAGGCATAGATGCCACCACTGCAAAGCTTACAGTTCAACAGATTTTCCGTTTTGAATGTTTCTGCTCATGTGAAAACTTAAAATAACACCAGGTACCAACACCCATCAGAAAATCACAATTCAGCCATAAAGCACAAGCCGCATGCCTGCAACGAAACAGCCACTAAACTCCTATTAGAGTCAGACAATGCCTTCTCACATCTGGAATGGCTCTTACCTCGATCTGCTCATGTTTAGAGTCCACAAAGGGGCCGAACTGCAGGAGAGCAAGAGCAGGGAAGAGGTGAGAAGAATCCAGGCAGAAATGCTAAGACGCTCAGAAGGGGTGCAGACATCTGGAGCAGTCTGTCACCCGCAGAATGCTCACCAGGATGCATGTGTCCGGCTGGTCCCGGACAATGATGCTGATGAGGTCGATCAGGGGGTCGTAGCTCAGGCTGTCGGAGGGTGTGTATGGTCCACAAGCGACCATGACCATCAATGGGTCACACTCTGAAGTGAGCAAAGACAACCAGTGAGGTCACCGAGCAACAGGAGTCATGCCAGACGAGCCTGTGGAGCCAGAGGGTTCGTAACTCCAGTCCAAGATCCACAGTCCTACATTGTCCAAAAAATTGCATCGTATATTTCCAAAGTTAATAGCCATTGTAGGAATAAATAAGCACTTACACAAGATAAGAATGCTAAATCCATGACAAATAACATACAACCACTTTACTAGGTAAACCTGCTGATTTAAGCTAACAGCTTGCTACTCTGAACAGCGGCTTCAACTGAGCACGTAAAGCATGCAGTGACAGGTTCAGTTACCATCCCATAATAAGGTGCTGTTAAGGAGAGAGCTGAGAAGGGAATAGCTGGACTCCTAAAAGTGCTACAAATGCAAACACATCACGGACAAAAATCCAGAAGAGAAGTTTCCAGAACCTTGTTCAATCCATGGCTTGAAGTGCACTGACCATCCAGTGCACTGGGCCTGGAGCCAAACCAAAAAAGCAGGGGCACCTTGAGTAGTGTACCAGTCCGTTACAGGGCACACTCACACCCCGAGTACAAACAGCTATGCAAATTCGGACTTGAGTACATCAGATTGCTGTGTAGGCAAAAGGTGGTCCAACCCAGCACTAGGCAGGTGTACCTAATAAAGTGCACATTAAGTGAATGTTGTATGTCTCCAGCTGTATTTTGGTCTAAAACATCTGATAAGGCATGCAACAGGTGCAACACTGTACACTAAAAACTCTACACTGTAATTTAATATGCTACGCCTTCTGAAAAGTGAAAAATTTTATTGAAATACTAATTTCATTCCTATACCATCTATCTTCCAACTGCTTATCCCAGTCAGGGTATCAGGCACCTTGAGGCAACCACAACTTCTGCAGGGCACAAGTCTGGGGTCTACCCTGAACAGTATGCCAGTCTACCACAGGGCACATGCACAAGCACATACAGTGGGAAATGAATAGCAGTTAGTCTAAATGCATGCCTCTGGGCAGCAAAAGGAAACATCACGACGCAGGCAGAACCTGCAAACTCTACACCCACTAAAACCAGACAATAATACTCAAATGCAGTCGGAGAACCGTGGCACCATACATTACACAAAATATGGGGAAAAGCAAACTCTTAGCTTCCTCACCTTCTGACATGTCCTGCTTTTCTTCATCCACAGAATAGAAGGGCAGGGGCACCCCCTGTAGACCAAGCCGAGACAAAATCAAAGTCATACACAAACGCAACCACAATGGGGGCCCTGCATTACCACCGGGGAATGGAGGAACGGAACCTGCCTCGTACAGTTTGGTGGGAACCAGTCGGTTTCCTGCAGTGTTCATCGCATCCATGATGAGCACCTGAAGAAAGAAGACCTCAGTTACCATCAAGCAGCACCGAAGTGATGCAGCCTACGTGCGATGAGGAGCATCCTGTGCTTCACGTTTGGCAGCGTACCACAGACATTTTGGGTACATCCTGATTCTGACTGTGACTCTTCTAAACCAACGATCACAAGCACAGGTCATCAAACCTCTTACATGCTTTAGGGACTACAGCTATAAAACATATACAATAAATGTTATAATGACAATGAAGACTACTGAAGAAATACACCATATGGCCAAAAGTATATGGACACCAATTTGATGATCATCTCTTTTCAAATCCAAGGGTATTAATAAAATTTGGCTCGTGCTTTGCTGTTATAACAGCCTCTGCTCTTCTCGGAAGGCTTCCCATTAGATGTTGTACCTTTGCTGGTGGGATTTGATTTTGGGTAATCAGTTGCCTTTTTCCGAGTATGTGTGGCCCACCACTTCACCAGCCAATTTGCTCCCAGACATTTTGACCTTCACAAACACTTAATTCATAGCCGATCAGGGCAACCTTAGCAGGGCAGAACTTTGGTAAACTGACTTTTTGGAAAGATTAAGTGAATGGATTAATGTTACATTCATAAAGCACTTTTCAAGACACCCGAGGCGCTTTACAGCCACGTCAACCAACACCGCAGTGTAGCGCCCACCTGGATGATGCGACGGCAGCCATTCTGCACCAGTACGCTCACCCCAGAGGAGACAAGGTGGTGAGGCAGGAGAGAATTCACCAGTACGCTCCAGAGGAGACAAGGTGGTGAGGCAGGAGAGAATTCACCAGTTATCTATAGGTGATGATCAAGAGGCCAGATCTGATAGTGGCACCACGGGCAGTTTTAGCCTGGAGATCGAGGTACCACCCCTACTCTTTCAAAAGATGCCCAGGGATCTTTTATGACCTCAGTGAGTCAGGACCCTCAGGTTTATGTCTCATCCAAATGGCGGCACCATTTTTACAGCATGCTGTCCCCATCACTGCACTGCGGCATTGGGACCCACACAGACCACCGGATGGGCTTCCCTGTTGACCACAGTGTCCCTGCGGCATTGGGATCCACACAGACCACCGGATGGGCTAACCTATTAGCCACAATAACACCTCTTTCAGCAGCAACCTAGTTTTTCTAGTTGGTCTCCCAAAGCTGTTTAGCTTCAGCCGGATTACCAAGTCTGAACTGCAGGTGTTATGGCAGCTGAGGAATGCATATTCTGCCATTAATGCTCTTGGCGGGAAATTGTGTAACTGTATGCTTAATTATACCTGTTGAAAAGGATGAGGCTTAATTAGTCAACTCCTCTAATTAATAGGGTTTCCACATACTTTAAGTTTTAGTGTAATCAGTGTATCATTTTTTAAAAATACATATGTATGACATATGCCAGCATGTTAGCCGGAAGTGAACAGAGTTTAGCATTTGATTAGCTTGCATGTCAGAACTTACCATAGATCAGTAAAATTCCTTCTGCAAGCTGCTCCCTCTAGATCTTTCAACAGTTTAGTACCTTATCTGCTGCCATGACTGAGAGGTCTGGGGACCAGTTAACAGACCATCATTACCCAAGGCTTCTCACCTGCCCTGGGAAGAGCGAGTACTCCTTCAGCTCGGACAGGTCCACAGGCACCGGCCGCCCTCTCATCTCCCGGCCCGGCTCCAGCTGCACGGACTGGGCGTTGAGCTTCCCGTTGCTGTCACAGCACACTCGCCCCAGGATGGTCAGTGCATCCTATGGGCAGCCAAGAGAAGGCACAGCCTTAGCTAAACACCATTACTCCATTAAAACACACAAAAAGAAAAGTCAGGTATCTTATGGACCCCTTTTCAAAAACTGGAGTGATCATTTTAGTTCTGACTTGGTGTGGGGAGGGGATGACCATTTACAAACTAAACAGAACCAAGAGTATTTAAAGACCATTGAAATTAAGTGACATAAGGTCTATTACTTTGGTATACAGCAAAAGAGGAGGGACAGGATACCTGTGTAGGTGCTGAGGCAGAGGAAAACTCCTCAATACTGAAGTGGGCCTTCAGTTCTTCTCCTAGTCCCTCAACCTTGTCACTCAGGACTGAGGGGAAATGTGTGTACATGCAAACGTCAGATTCCAAACCGTCTGAAAAACTGCCAGAGAAGACGGAGTCAAAGCAGCATAAACCGCAGACATGTAGCAGCCAGCACTGATCTCCAGGGCCACAGATTCCATTCAGGAACAAGCGGCATGTACGGCGCCACATTGGAGTCACAACTCACACGCGTAAATACGCCACTCGCGAGCGCAAAAGTGAAATTCGTGAGAGCAAAAGTGAAACTCGCAAGCACGGGACAAAGAGCTGCGTGCGCGTTCATCATAATATCACCTTCTCTAATGCATTTTTCTCCTCCTATCGTCATGGTGTGCTCACGTGCAAAGCGCATTTCCTTCAGCCACTCTCTGCGCTCCAGGGAAATTTTTACGCTCGCGTTCTGCCCGGGGGTAGGTTTTGACAGTTTGGGGGCGGAGTCATGCCGTTTCTGACAGCGAACACTATTGGCGGATGAAGTATGGTTTATCTATGTTATAATTTCACCGATTCTTGTCGCCTAACTAATCATTGAGACATCAGTTAGATGACTTGTTAAACAGATAACGTAGATGCAGCTCAGGTTCAGAGATGCCATACGTCATAAGGCAGCAGACAGACCAAAGAACAGAAGCGGCCATGAGGCAGGTCCAGCCAACCACGTCTGCTGCCTCAGGCACTTCATGCAGCAGACTGGGCGAGAATATGGCCAGGTTTGAATTTCTTGAAAATTTAAAGCACTGAAGAAAAGTTTTTAATTCTTATAATTTTGAATAATATTAATAGGTCTGTTTATCGTTTAACAAGTCATCTTAATAATGATGCTGTCTAAATCAGGGGTCTCCAACTCCGGTCCTGGAGAGCTACTATCAAGTAGGTTTTCTATCCTACCCGGCTTCTGATGAGCCACACTAGTTCTCAGATAAGTACCAGGAGCAGATGTGGCTCATCAGAAGCCAGGTAGGATAGAAAATCTACTGGATAGTAGCTCTCCAGGACCCCTGTTGGAGACCCCTAGTCTAAATGATTAACTTAATCTAAATGGATAAAGTCAGTACTAAAAACATCACACTAAAGTCTTTATCTGGAACTAGTTTATAATACCTGACACCATTGAGACAACTCAGTGCGTCCCCATGTGAAGATATTTTTTGTAAATCAATTCCCAAAGGGGCATTACATTGTTGTACTATACAACAGAATAGTTTAACTAACCCACAACGTTCAAATAGCTATTGAAAGCTTTGATACAAAATGCTACAACTACGTTAGTAGTACTCATCGTAAGTGGTTGCATGACGAGGTGTAGAAATTATGTATGGTCTATGGAAACCTGTAACACACGATAACGTTACTTTACCGTATGTAGATGCCGAAGCTAATGCCTGCCACAGCATCACGCAATAGCGTGTGTAGCTGCATCTGTAACTGTATGTTTTATATTGATGGAGGCAATGAGAATCAGTGAAATTATACTTATAACATAGATAAACCATACTTCATCTGCCAATAGTGTTCGCTGTCAGAAACGGCATGACTCCACCCCCAATCTGTCAATGTGAGTTTTGACTCTAATGTGACGCCATACATGTCTGACAAGAAAGGAACTTGCACGCCAATGAAAATGTCCACATGACTAATAAGATGTTAAAGGATCTTCTTCATGCGGAGGATCAGACTTTGGACCATCAGTCAGATTTTCTGCTCGAAAGCTTTGCCGGCGCCTATAGACGCGCGCGGCTCGACGTAACACGGCGACTGACCGGTACGGATATCTCGGAGGTTCTGGAACATGAACTTGTAGCTGCTCCTTAGCAAGTTCTCCTGCCCCTCCAGCAGCTCCACCCTAAGTGGTTCCTTCCTCTTCTGCCCAGTCCAGCGGGTGCCCTGAACCACACCGAATGTAGACACCACCTCGCCGCGAGCCACGCGTGAGCTGTACTTCTGAGATGGGGTTACACTAAGTGGGAGGAGGGAGGGGGGTAGAGAGAGAGTGAGAGAGACCAACTGTAGAACAGAGGGTGCCAGCAGATGCACATGGAAGAGAGAATATCGGAAGGTGGGGGGGGGGGCAGGTACCTGGGAGAGAAACTGGCAGGTGAGAGGAGCATTCGGGGGCTGGTCATTAGTGCTGCACTCCTCTTAGAACGAGGATGCTCTGGAGTCGTCAGGGCACGTTTCTGAGGCCCCTGCGAAACACGCAAACCGACACATGCATGTCATCAGATGCATTACATTACAGCACCAGGGCTCTGTGTTAACGGAAATCCTCAAAGTCTGTTCAAATTACAAGTACAAAATTAAGAGCATGAGCAAGTAAACGTCAAGCACAATCGAGCTGGGTTATTCAATCATCCCCATACAGTTCTGCCAAGCAGCCTGGTGCAGGCTGAGTGATGTGCGGCTCGGAGTGTTTACAGAAGCTGAGGGGGCCTGAGTTGGCAGGAGCGTTCTGGATGGGTGCATTCCTAAGGCACCTGGGAACACGAGTGCGAGAGGCACAGAGGAAAGCCTGTCTGGAAGAGAACAGCTGCAGCAGAAGGCTAAAAACTGATGGTATATACACACAACATTACACCAACATACTGGTGTTCGCCACTTCAATGTAAAATCTGTTTTTGACACTGAATTTCGAGTTCAAGACTTTAACGTCACAAGAGGAAATGAAGCTACCCTACAATGGTGTGAGAACGAAACAAACGCAAAGCGACAGTGACACCTACTGACCATACATTAATATTGTTACTCAAATGATTATCGCTCAGCCATCCGTTTATGCCAGACTTCTCAGGTTTCAACAACTTAAAGTTAAGACATTTTAAGTCCTTATGACCATTATGATTGCAATTCAACACATATTTCACATACATACTGGCAATAAAGTATAATGGCTATGAAGGAAAATCAGAGTTCCAGAATTACTGTGCTCTGATAAAATTCTGACCAAGGCTACAGTTTGCAGTTACTGGTGAGAGGGTACTGGTTATTGGTTTCATGTTGGTTTTGTTTTGTAGTTCTGCTAAAGCATGATTAATACATTTTTTCCCCAAAAAAAGTTGATGCAACTTTATAAATATACAGTAGTCCCCCACATACATGGGAGATACGTCCCAAGACAACGGACAACCTAAACCATGGATAACAGCAAACCATCCAGGGACCCCATATATAGCCTGGTTTTACTGATAAATTATGCACAGTGTAGGGCTGCAACTAATGATTATTTTGATAATCGATTAATCTGATGATTAATTCTTCGATTAACCGATTAATCGGGGGGGGGGGGGGCCAAACCAACGCACCAGATTGCCCTCTTGTGAAATGCCATAGACTTTAGTGGTAACAAGAAATTTAAGATGTGTCAACTATATGCACAGCAGTAAAAACGGTGGGTAACTATTTACATCCTTAACATTAGTGATCTCAAAAAGGTGCGTAAATGCTGTTTCGTAAATTTAAAAGGTACGTAAATGGCGTTTATGTGCATTTACCCTCCACTACACCACTGAATGAAGGATTCAATGATCTGAATAATTGCATGAAATAATCCAAAAACTCCACAATGTCACATAATACATCTGTGTCTCTCCGACCTAATTTCAGCTAATTATTGTCAAATTCTGGCAGAATTAAAACAAGACTCTGTTGTGTCCACCTCCGCCATTTTTTAAACGTTTTTTTCAATTTTTCCAGAATTCATCACGTAAGCTATTCGAGGCTCGCAATTGGTTCTCGTCACCTTTTTCTTTCATGGCGGTCGGCATCCAGTTTAATGGTGCTTTACTGTCACTGCAGCTTTGGTTAGCTTACTACTCCCAAAATAGGAGGTAGCCACTGTACTTATGTGTATAATAACGTAGACCCAACTAATTTATTATTAAATTAGTTGGCAACTATTTTAATAATCGATTTTAATTGATTAGTTGTTGCAGCCCTAGCACTGCCAACATTAAATACAGTAAAGTGCATCGCACATTATTTTCTAATACTGTACAATGTGGCACTTGCTCAAACAATAGGGATTCTGATGAGACTCATGCCTGTAGCAATTGCACAAATAAACTTTCCTAAAAAAAAACAAGCACATTTGGGCCTGCAATCAGCAGAGGACCTCACCTTGGCTGGGGTGGAGTACGAGTCCAGAAGGCTCTCTTCCTCTTCCTCAGCTTTGATCCTAATGATGAGGAGTTAAGGAAGCCCTGTACCTCCATTCATCCACTTTTGACTCAGGGACTCATGACCTAAAGCAGGTCTGGATGGCAGTATGCAGTGGTTGCCCATTTAATGATATCATTCCAAACTGTACCCACTGCTACACCCTATCCCAGGGGTCTCCAACTCCGGTCCTGGAGAGCTACCATCCAGTAGGTTTTCTATCCTACCTGGCTTCTGATGAACCACACCTGCTCCTGGTATTCACCTGAGAACAGGTGTGGCTCATCAGAAGCCAGGTAGGATAGAAAACATACTGGATGGTAGCTCTTCAGGACCGGAGCTGGAGACCCCTGTCCTAGAGGACAGTATCAAAATAATTTAAGTAAACACTTCAAAGGGGAGTACAGTAACCAATGAGGATACAAATCTTGAAGTGAGTTTATATCTCGGATTATGTTCTGAGGATCTGCCTTCTTAGACGTGCCCCGCCTTTTTGTTCTCTTTCTGAGTGCCTGAAAAACAAAACACACCAAATAATTATTTTTAAACATGATTTTTTATAACATAATACTGATTTATAAAACATTCCCAAAACACTGAATCACAATCAGAGTTTCTGTCAAATGCATACAGCGATGCACACTCTCCCACTCATTTTTCTTATAACATAACCACAGCGGCCTCTTCACCTCGTGCTCAAACTGCTCCAGTGCATCCAGGTTGAGAGTCACTGTTCCCCTGGTGGTGCTGTACGCTATCCACTCTTCGGTGATCTCGTCGATCTGCAGTCCATGGCTGAGACACTGCTCTTGCACTGAGGATGAGACATGGAAGAAGGAATGGACAGCAGATGAGAATAGTGTTACGTTCGTTTGAAGTATTTCAAAGTATTTGAAGTATACGAGATTATGCTATATCGGATCTTAATGCGAGACTGAGTACATAAGTCAATACATTATTCTTCAAAATAGCCCATATGAAAAACTTAAATCTCAGTGAAAAAGACATAATTTTCTCGTTTTTTCTTCTCCCATTTCAGAAATAATACGGGTTTTAAAGCAATCATATCCTCCTGCCATAAATACGTTCAGCCATGTTATTTACGTGTTGATGCAAACCATATAGTTATCTATTTTTTCGAAATATACAATGGGATTTACTCCAAATGTTTGCACAGTGACAAGATAATGCTGCCCATTTGGAGAACTACTTATAGATATATTTACGTGACATTTACGATACGGAACTTGCACTTACTTCGCTCCAGTACTGCCTCATCCGAAATCGTAATACCGAAAAGGTCGAACTCCTCCTTCAGACTCTCAACACTGACCGCTTCCATCACTTTACACCTTAATAACTAACGAACTATCAAAGTAATCAGGCTCTTATGACAATCCAGAAACACTTGCTGGTAGTCTGTATTAGTAATATTCACCGACTGTCCGATCTTCGGTACACGAGCTGCTAGCTAAGTAAACTACAAATTTTGAGCAATCGTCAAGCAGTGTGTTTAATTGGAAAACACCAAAACGAGGATGTTTACCACACACACAAACAACGTATAACTATGTATCTTAGTTAACACTCTATAAAACAAAAATAACGATAGTCACAATTCTCTTGTCTCTACTGTCGCTAGGACAAAAATCCCGCCATCGCTTTACGGCAGTAGCTTGACAACCAATCAAAAACGCCCTCGTGCTTATTGAAACGCCCCCAAATGGGTGGCACTTTAATTAATATGCAGAGGAAGAATATACAATCAGTGTACAGCCGGTTATTAAAGATATTTTAATGTTTAATAAACTAATACATACTGTGTAATAGTTCTGATCCACAAAAATCAGGAAATATCGTTGTTAACACTGATAACACTAATAGTGAACTGAACAATGCAGACATAAGTTATGGAGAGAGCCCTTGGTGAATGAGCAAGTCCCTTGCAGCATGTTAATATTGTCTTAGAGGAGTCTCCCAGAACGCAACATGCTAGCAGTCCCAGTCAAACATGTGCAACCAGACCTGGTCCTCCTGTGATAATGAAACAAAATGGGGGAAACTCAAAATACATGCATGGCTTTACTTCAGGGCTTAAAAAACGCAATGGATAGCTGAAAAGTGAAGTTTTAGTGACAGAAATACGGCTTTTAAAAACACGATGCACTTAATTTATTATTATATTTATTAGGGGTCCAATAAATAATGGCTGCTGGATCCCTGTTTGTTTTTAATTATTAATCTAAACATCATAGTGTCATTCACTGCAATCGCCAGGTTAAGGCGTCAGATAGAGTGTTGACTGGGTTAGTGCGGGTGATCCATGATAGCTGCAATGCACCTGCTGGTTGTCTGTGCCCAGAGAACGAGGCACAGGGTCGCTGCACGCCGTGTGGGCGGCGGCAGTGGGCTGAGCCTGAGAGAGCGGGGGCATGTCATGCTGGGTTGGCTTCCAGGGGCCCGTGTGCGTCTGCCGGTCAGCTGAGGGGTGTGTGCTGACCCCGGCGCCTCGTGGCTTCTTCCCAGCAGTGGACTCACCACCAGTCTGACTGTGAGAGGCTTTCACATCTAACACTGCTCAACAACATAGCAAGCAAAGGCCGGCAGGGAAGCCGAGCATCAACAAAGAGCTCTCTTTTAGCACTTCCTGTGTCATGTTCATTATTATTATTCTGCTACCGTTACACTTGTCAATTCAAATGTTTATCAGTGCAGAGTTACATGAAACCTGCACTTCATGCCATTCAGCTGCTACTGACATTTGTGGAGTGAGTTATGCTCTATTTTCCAGTGCTATGATTTGATACAAGAAGGCGAGGCAGTAATTCCTGATACAATCCATCCATCTTCCTAATGCTTATTTGGGCATATATACGCTCACACTCTGGGCAATTCAGAGATGCCACGTAGGTCTTTGGACTGCCAGAGGAAACCCATGTGAGACCCACCCGATGGAAGAGCGTGGAAAATTCACCCACACACACACACAGTGGATTCAAAGCCCCACCTATGAAGGTGTGATGTCAGTGTTACAAAGGAACATCTCAACAGTCGTTAAAATGAAAATTAAAATGGAACATGTTAAAAACAATATAATTCTTTTCGCAGTCAGTTCATATTCCCTATAAAATTGATACATTGTTTCACCCCCCTCATTCTTATTCCACTGTATATTTTAAAAAAATATTTATTTCATACTGCTGTCTCTAGGCATATTTATTCTCTTTTGTCATTCAATTAGTTTGTCCCATTGCACCTAATCCAGTTCTCTCATTTTTCTTATTCATATACACATTATATTTCTGGATGTTAATGTGTGAATAAAGTTGATTGTTCCTATTGTGACTTTAACCAATGCCTGTGACAGAAGTTTTTGTCTCAAAACATCACATTGTGCGTCGTTGTCTACTGTGTTTAACGTCAGAGCGTGCGCTGTTTGCTGCATACATTAGGCGAGTTCGAGCAATGGCGCACTTAGCTGAAATAGTGCTTGTGCTAACCTTGCTGACAGGACTTCTTACATGTGTACAGATAAATGTTGAGTCACTCTCACATCATACTGATCAACACAGGCGTCGGAATGTGCGCCTGGTTTTCAGCTTAACAGGACTGGCAATTGGGCGATTGGCTAACATGGCAGTACGGTTAGAGTTACAATGCCGCCTGTTGGTTTGGCTCTTGACAGCGCATTTTAGTGGTTTCATGTGGTATTTTAGAAAACAATGTTCGTGTGGATGGGGATTTTTTTTTTTTTTTTAAACGAACGAAGAAAAACACCATTTTAAAAAATACCTGAGTACATGTGGACAAGGCACAAGTGCATGGATGTCAAATCTTGTATAGAGTTTGTGCTGTATAAAGAACAGTGAACCTCTATAGCCTCACACCCAGTGCTCACCTTTGTGGTCAAGAACACCAATCAAACTCCCTGAACTGTCCTCCTGCCTCAGTGCTGCATGTTTATGGTCAGAACTGTCCACATCACCATCTCCCAATGCCCTACGCAAACACTGGTATAAATACAGAATTTATAGTACCCAATCAGACATGATTCATTTATATTTAAAATGTGTAGGATTATCTTTAGTTGGTTTTTTGATAGCTTTTAAATTTTATTTAACAGAAAAGTCCCTGAAGATTTTGTTGATTGATTTGCTCCAACAGGTAGATCATTCAATGCCACACAGGGATGTTACACATAATTGTCTTTGACGAAAGTGGTTTACCTTGTTGTTACATTTACGGCTGGGCATGAATCGGTTCTGTGTGACCTCCAGGAGAGCCTGTTTAAGAGTGATACCCAGCTCCTGAGTGTCCTTCACCTACAGACCAGTATCAACACAGAGGCACACAGATACACTCAATCAAACAAAAACGTAGAGAAAACCACAGTACTCCAATCCATTTAAACCTCCATATCTACTATTATTATTAGAACTGTGAAAATTTTTTGGTACCATTTTGGTGCAAATCATGCTAGTCATTGTAAAGACTATATCTGCTTAGCCTGGCTGCCTACAGTACCAGTAAAAAGTCTGGAGACACCTACTGAAAATCATTTGTTTTTCCACAAGCAAACCTCAAGGTCATGCAAGTACTGTATTATTTTGTGAATAAGGAAAGAAATGGAGTGTTGTGACAGTTGGGCTGGCTCCCGCAATTCCCCGACCTAAACCCTACAGAGCTGGATTGGGATGAGCTGGATCGAAGAGAAAAAGCAAGATGGTCAACTTCTACCCAGAACTTGTGGAAACTCCTGCAGGACTGGAAAAGCATTCCAGGTGGCTACATCTGGAAGCTGGCTGAAAGAATGCCAAGAGTCTGCAATGCTGTCATTGAAGCAAAAGGGTTTTTTTTAAAGAGTATAAAATTTTCAAAAATGTTGAACACTTCTCTCAGTCGTTGCAATATCTTTAATGTATTACTTCATTTCATTGGGTTCTCATACTATAAAATAAAGAACATAGTTTAAGATAGAGACAAATGCATTAAAAGCAGATGTGTCCCTGCTTTTGACTGTAACTGTGTACTCCAGCCTATCTACCCATGTTTATATAAATGTTATTTACTGAGACTACAGTGAAATTACCTGAACAGAGCTTGATACACTTTGATTATCTGTTAATAAAGTTACATGATGAAATAATAGGATGAACAGAGGAATTTGACTGAGACTGTGATGGCACTTTTGTGATTTTTTTCAAACTCTCCCAAAGCTTTTCACCAGCCCCGAAGACTCTCCCAAACGTTACCACTGTACTTGCTCATTAGTTGCTCTGTAAATGTACCTTCATGCTGTTGAGACAGGTGGTCCTGAAGGCCAGGCTGCTACTGCTGCTCACCACACTGGACAGCGAGCTAAGGATGACGGGGATGGCAGCCTGCATCTTTGCTTGAGCCTAGCATACCAAACAGCCTTCGGTTTTGAAGTTCAAACCATCTCCGAACATTCCCTGCTTGTGTGTTCCAGTGGGTTTGCCCACCTATGTGTGAGCAGCGAACACACCATGATGACATAGACACTGTGGCAGACTTGCCTTTTGTTTTTTTAAAGAACCACTCAGTGTGCACTGGAGTAGAGAGTGTAGCGCGGACTTCACCGTCTCCCGGTTGTGATGAAGAATCCGGTTCAGATTTTGCACTAGAAGCTCCTCACTGGCTAATAGGGATTTTAAAAACATCAAAACAGCTTCAACTTTATCAAGGGAAAACAGTGACTCTAGATTATGTTCTCATGTCAACTACCCTTGATAAATTTCTTGAAAAAAGCCACTACAACACCGTGGATGGTTTGATACACATGCAAGCAGGTGAGGTGACACACACCAATCCATAAAAACAGGGCTATCAGTCCACATGTGGAAAAATCAGTCTATAAACACCAGCCCCCCCAATCCAGATGTGGGGACACCAGTCCTATATAGCAGGTGGCTGTCTCACCAACAAAATCAGAGAGCTGTGAGCAGAAAGGGTCGCTGTGCTGGAGAAAGAGGAACAGGAGGAGAGTCTGGCCCAAAGCTGAACTTTGCTTGTTCCCCTCCACAGTGTAGATCATCTCAGTGAGCAAACAGCCTGCTAAACACAAATGACAGTGCTGCAGAACCAGCACTATAAAGGTCAACTGGTGTGGTACAACTGCAAAATTAGAAACTTTTCATTTGTGAACCTCCGGAGTCGACGGGCAAACTTCAGGTTACACATTCACGTTGGGAACCATTATGCTACAGACTACTGACAGCTTCATTCACAATGCAACCATAATGATTTGATTAATTGATTGATTCATGAATCAAGATAAGAAAGCACCCCATCAATATGTCATTAGATTCCATCTCTGGCCATACACATCACTGTACCTTCTGTAGAGGTTTCTGAGCACCGAACTCCAGAGAGGCCGAACTCTTTCCAGGACAGTAAATGTGCAAGATCATGTAGGAAGCTTAGGGGGCGCTCTTCAGCTTCACACAACAAGGGCAGATTGGAGGGACCGTAAAGAAAAACGTGGCTATCATTAAGGAACATGACACATCACGTACAGTAACTATACAGCGGTGATTCGTCTAGCTGTCACTATTTATAATAATATAAACAATCCATCCATCCATTATCTGCCACTTGTCCAGGGTTCAGGTCGCGGGGGTAGTAGCTTCAGGATAGATACCCAGACCTCCCTCTCCCCAGCTAACTCTACCAGCTCCTCGGGGGGGATGTCGAGGTGTTCCCAGGCCAGCCGAGAGATATAATCCCTCCAGCGAGTCCTGAGTCTGCCCCGGGGCCTCCTCCCTGTAGGACATGCACGGAAAACCTCTCCGGGTAGCCGCCCAGGAGGCAT
>JAODKE010000002.1:1996752-2010573 GCA_026779605.1 Mormyrus hasselquistii
AATTAAACAGTACAGACAAATATATATATATATATATATATATATATATATATATATATATATAGCAAAATATTTAAGAAGAAAGGAGATTCACATTCTTATTTAAGAATTTATTAGACTATATATATTAGTCATCGAGATGTGTAATTCCAGCTGTTCGTTCCAGTATTGTAGCTCAGTCATGAACTGGGACTGCAGGGTCTTCTTGATGGAAGGTTCACACTGGAGGGACATGGCGTGCAGGCTGTCCTCGATTGTGTCTGGTGACAGGTGGTACTGCTGGATGTGCCTGGCCTTCTGAGAGTCCTTGTGAAGTGTCTTGGCACTGATGAAGGAGCTCCAGCGAATGTGCTTCTTGTGGTCTCCCATCTAAAACATCTCCTGGTCTTTGATGGTCCTGTCTTGCTTAGAATATTGGCCATTTGAAGCCAGGATGGTCTAGAATGATTAATGATATTTGTGTATAAACATAAATATTTCCCTTTCATGTCTACTAGAGTGCCTTGGGACTTTTGATGTTACTGGTTATGTTTTCCGTTCATTGACGGGCAGTGGGCTGGCCAGCTGGGCAGTGTTCCACATTCATTTGCTCAGGGGTGAGAGTTGGGGACCAGCGGAGACCGCAGTGGAGCAGGGACCTGCGCAGGTAGCGGCCAGCTTTGCGCTTAGCCAAGATGAAGAAGACCGTGTTCATGATGCTGTTGCTCATGGCGATGCACTCAACCAGGTAGTAGAGAGAGATGGAGTGAGTGACAGGCAACAGCAACCTGGGAAAGAAATCCCGGATGATGGTGTAGCTGTAGTAGGGCACCCAGCACAGCAGAAACGTGGCCAGAAGCCCCAGCAGCACCAGCACTGTCCTTCGCCGGGCTCTCAACTGGCCCTGGACCTGCTGCGTCTGGACTCCTGGAAGATGCGTGAGCCAGAGCTCTTGGCAGATTCGAGTGTAGCACCCAGACATGGCAAGCACAGGGATGAGGAACTGGGCTACGAAGAGGAACAGGAAGTAGGACTTGTAGAGTGTGGCCTTGTCGGCTGTCCAGATCTGGACACAGTAGATCTTGTGGCCAGGTGACCCATGGAAGGAATCGAACATAGTTTGTGTGCTGAAGTAGGCAGAAGGCAAGGCCATAAGCAGGGACAGAGTCCAGGTGACAGCCAGGACACACCAGGCTTTTTGGATGCTCATCCTGGGCCTCAGTGGATACACTATCACCAGATATCTGTAGCATAAGAGTGATAAACTCAGACAGAGATACAGCCATGGAAAATCCATAAATAACAGAAATACAAACATTAATACACTTTTCTCTTATTTTAGGTAACGTTTTACATTAACGGCACCTACATAATGCATTTATTATGCATTCATAGAATGTCCAGTGCACCTTCATAATGCATTTATAAAACATTCATAAGCAGCATGTAAGTATACCTTAAGATCCTAATATTCCTTAACAACATTAATGTAGATTAATAGCACGCAGTATACAATTATACGAATATAATCATTGTTATTGCCAAAATATGTTATTAATGCATATTAAAAGCTTTTAAGGTATGTTTGGATGTTAAGGTATACTTACATGCTGTTTATGAATGTTCTATGAATGCACTATGAAGGTGCACTGAATGTTCTACTGTATGAATACCATATAAATACATTGTCAAGGTACAGTTAATGCGTGCTAATATTACGATGAAAAACATTGTGACATAAGTAATTGTGTTTTTTTGTGATTCAGATTTATGTCCGATTTGTCATCCATAACTTAGACACCAGTTAATTAAACTGGTGAACAGATAAAGTCCAAACATCAAGTGCTAACCCACGTCCACAAGAATTTAATGATTTGATGCAACACAAAAAACACCAAGCCTCACCAGTCCAATCACAATGCTATGAAGCCCCACAGTCGCCCAAATTAAAAAACACACCAAAGAATACGAATTAACCACATGTAAACAGCTCTTACATAAAGATTGTCTCTGAAGCCTGGTTCAAATGTAAACTAAAAGTCCATGATCACTCCCAGCAGAGCAACATAGATTGGTATATAGCACGAAAGCCCCTCTAAAACACAACTGTCTCATTTTTGGGGTGAACTGCCACTTTAAGACTCGGAGGGAGGAAAGTTACCTGTCAATGGCGATGACCAATAGGGTGTCTGTGGAGACATAGAGAGACACGGAACGCAAATATGAAACGGCCGAACACATGACTTGCCCGAAGATCCAGGACAGGTCCTTCAGCACATAGTAGTGCATTTCAAAGGGACAGCACACCACCGCCACCAGCAGGTCGGACACTGCCAGATTGGCGATCAGTAGACTGGAGACACTACACAACTGTCTGCTGCTGGCCAGGGCCCAGACAAAGAGCCCATTTCCCAGCCCGCAGATCAGCATGATGGCCACCAGTACCATCCCGATGAACACGCGGATGGCAATGTTGGCCCCATCTCCAGGGCCCTCCACAACTTCACCATAGTCACAGTTCCCACTCCAGCCTGAAAGGTTCCTGACAGAGGAGTCAACAGACGTTCTACAAGGATCATCCATTGAAAAGAGGTGGCTATAGTATACCAGTCTACTCCTGTTTATTTCCTGGAAAACAAAGAAGGCCTAAAATATAAGCTTCTGTCTTAAAGGTGTATATTAGATAGTTAGATAATGGTAACAATTAAAACAATTATATAAATGCATTATACATACCCTCATAATACATTGTAATACATTTATAAAGTAAGATACTGTAAACATGTCTATAAATATACGATAACGTTTTACTATAAGTGCACCTTCATAATGCATCCATAGAGCATTCATAAGCAGCATGCTTACACCTTAACATCCTAACATCCCTTACCAGCTTTAAAATGCTTTAATAACAAATATTACATGATCGTACAATTACAATGTTTGTTGTTATTATTGTATGTTTGTTATTAATGTATAATACAGCTGTTAAGGGATGTTAGGATGTTAAGGTATACATACATGATGTTTATGAATGTTTTATGAATGCGATATAAAAGCATTATGAAAGTGCAGTTAATGTAAAGCGCTACCAAATATACAAAGGCATAACACATTATATCCATGTTCATTATGCATTATAAATGCTCTCAGACACACAGAGATGGCTTTCAGGTCGGCCCAAAAGTGCCCGGTTGCAGCTGCATGCATGTTTCCCTTCCTCACTAAAGAAATGTCTCAGATCTCTTTCATTTTCATTACTTTCATTGCCTGACTTCAGCATATGATGCGATGTCTACCAGAGGCCTACTGCATGTCACTTAAATACTAATATTTTCCTTCTTGACCTGCTGTCTACTATACTGTATGGATTAAACTCTTTAATACAACTCTGAATCTGAGCAATTGTAAGTCAGATTTACAGTGGCTGAAATAACTGTCCAATTGGCTGGAATAACTGACTTGAATGTGAAATAACACAGCAGTCATTCAATGCTCCAATACAACCACAAAGTGTAATATGACATGTATAGATGAATAGATCCTGGCTGACAAGGAAGAGAAGTATAAAAAACTGACCTGGCACAGACGCCTCCTGTCCCCTCACACACCTTGTCACTGCAGACACATGAAGACGGCTTTCAGGTTGGCACAGAGCTGCCCAAATGCAGTTTAGCATGGATGGTGACAGAGGGGCATTTCTGGTTTCAGTTTAGCAAAAGCTGGCTGGTCAGCAGCAATCAGAAAGGACATGGTTTGCTGCTGGTTGTGGGACCCCCGTTTTTCATCAGTCTTCCCATCCTCTTCTCAGTCACTTGCTCATTCACCGAGTCTCAGTGAGTCATCCTCTCTTTCTCTTCCTCCCAGCAGTGTCTCATTTTCAGGATTGCCCTACGTCATTGCACTCACTCTTAGCTGCCCAGATGCTTTGATGCAAAGGAAAATTATCTAAACTAGCATAATAATCAGAGATAGCTTAAATGTACTTATGTATGTATGTACTTATTTTAAATTAATTTTATTTGAATTTTCTTCTTATCCAACCACTGTGGTTAAACCACAAGCTTCATCAAGCACCACATATTATGTACATTTTCAGCCCCATACAGTCCCCTCCAAAAGCATTGCAATGGCATGGCCAATTTATTTTTATTTTTTTGCTATACTTTGAAGAGATTTGGGTTCGTGATGAATATGGGATGAGAGTTCAGAATTTCAGCTTTTATCTCCTAATATTTATACCTAGATGTGTCGCAACATAGAACATAGCACCTTTTGTATCAGACCATCTACTTTTTAGGCAGACAAAAGTATAGGAACAGAAATTAAATTATAGTAAATGACACCTAATACAGTGGAACCCGCTTGTAGTGAACCGCTTATATAGATCAAAAAGCCTGGAACAGAATCATTATTATATAAATACTGTTTTTTTTTTAAAAAAAAAACTTTTATAGTAATCAAGTAGTCCACTTATAGTGTTCATTTTAGGTCTTTTTGTACATGATAACGTATGAAAAAATTACAACTACAGTATTGTTGCTCTTTTTTTTACTTGATGACTATGATAACTCTACTTTGCCTTGCAGTAATTACCCCGTCTGCTTCTGGCTAGCTACCTGACGCTAATGCTGTGTGCACAGAAAACATGACGGGAATAAGAAAGTTTATCAAAGCTTATAATAAACTGCCAAAAACTAGCACCGAGATGCCACTGCAAAACTACAATAAACCTATATTTTATGTACAGTAATATACTGTAATGAAACGCAGGACAGACCAAGGAATCGCAGCAGGGGGTAATGAAAAAGGCAAGAAACGGACCGACATGTAGTTGGTCTTTATGCTGCTCCTTAAAGTGGCTGAACACTAAACAATAATTACACGACAGCCAAGAATGACACAGAAACACATGATGGGAGTTGCATATCTCCTAATTGCAGTAAATGCATCAAGCCTGTGATTCATTGACATCATCAAATCGTTGGCTTCTTCTTTTGTAATCATTTTTCAGGCTTTTACAGCAGCCTCTTTCAGTTGCTGTTTATTTCTGTGGGTTTCTCCATCCACTCTCCTATTCAGGAGGCACAGAGCATGATCAGGTAGATTAAGGCCTGGTGACTGAGCTGGCCAGACCTAAGCTTTCCATTTGTTCCCCCTGAGTCGGCGGTGTGTTTTGGATCGTTGTCTTGCTGCATGACAAAATTTCTCCTGATTAGTTTGGTTATGTTTTTCCGGCAGACAAAATATTTCTGTAGACTTCTGAATTCATTCTGCTGCTACCATCACAAGATACATCATCAATAAAGACTAGTGACCCTGTTCCAGAAGTAGCTTTGCAAGGGCAAGCCATGACACTACCTGCACCATGCTTCACAGATGAGCTTATATGCTTTGGATCATGAGCAGATCCTGTCTTCCTGTATACCTTGGCGTTTTCATCCCATTAGTAGAGGTTCTCATCAATCTAGTCTTGGTCTCATCCAATCCAGAAACACTTTTTTTAAAATTCCAATTTGGCTTTCCGGTTCTTACTGTTGATGAATGGTTTATGTCTTAGGGTTGCGGCCTCATGCTCTCAAAGTCTTATACCTGTGATACCTTCACCCCTGCCTTATGGAGGTTTTTTTTTCTTAACAGCTTTTGCAATGTCTCTATCATCAGGTATTGTTGTTTTCCTTGGCCAACTCAGTCAGTGTCTGTTGCTCAGTACACCAGTCATTTCTTTTTATAAATTGTTATATTAGCCATGCCCAGTATGTGCGCAATGTCTCTGAATAATTTTCCCTCTTTTCTCATCTTTAAAATGACTCGCTTTTCTCCCACAGAGAAACTCAAGGCTAAATCCAAGAGTAAACGTTCAGAGCAGTTTATCATTTAAACCAGTGTTTCTCAATCCAGTCCGCAGGGTAGAACCATCAGTTTTTATGGGAGCTTGGAGGGAGCAAAAATGTGGACTGTCTAGCAGGGAACTGGGAGGGAGCAAAAACATGAATCAAAGGTGCTATGTTCGATTTTGCTAAACACATCTAGATGTAAATACCAGGAAAACAATATTTGAAATTCTTGTCTTATATTCATCTTTTCACCTCAAACTTAAATGTTTAAAATGTATAGCAAAAAAAATGAGTAGGCCCTGTCGCTCCAATACTTTGTTGACTGTTCTAAGTACTCAGTGTTTGGCTTTAAAATCACTGTTGCTATTTTTGTGCTACTAAAACAAAGGTTGGCATCTCTTGGCGGTAACAATAATCCTTTGTAAACTGCAGCACAGCTTTGTCTTGTGTGTGTATAGGATCGACATATGGGTAAATACTTTAAACATTAATGTCAAAGCATTATTTAGAAACCGTGGTCATCATGACCTGCATATACTGCCGTAAATGAAAACACTTACAGAGATAATGAGGAATCAGCTTAAATTGGGATCATGTGTCAATAAATGGCAGGACCAAAATAAAAAAGTAAATAAGCCATAATGGATAATGTCAGAGACAACATTTCCAGATGAACCCTCAGAGGAGAGGCAATGAAATCACACGTCCCTCTGTGCATAGAAAACTGAATTATTAAATGCATTCGTTAAAATATTATGTCACACAACTTCTACACATTTGCATGATCTGGACTTGACAGTAGGCATGGAGACAGCTGCGGACCACCAGTGCACAAGTGTTTCTCAGTTATTTCTCATCAGATCCTGGATCGCAATGTGACAGCAGGGACACTCAGTTCTATTTACAAAGAGCTTCTTCTGCCTGGTTATTTCTCCATATATCAATCCACAGATGCAGGCTTTTGACAAGACGCTGCCAGTAACCTTGCTTTCCACCACCCAAAGGATCCAGACTTCTTGCCACAAATGTACTTAGATAAATCCCTGCGATTGGCAACACACATCGACCATGGCAAAAAGAGCCATCCATATAATTTCCAAACCCGCTCATCCAATGCAAGGTCACTGTAAGAGGCCCACACCAAGAGATACAGGACACAGGGTGTGTTCTGGATGGGATGCCAGTACATGGGGCACAAGTTAAAACAATGAAAAGAATAATCTTACCCTTTAAAAACAAGTCAGCCAATAGGGTAAACTGATATTTGAAGGCTGGATCAAGGTTATAAAAAAGCTTTTGTACAAAATACAGTGGATGCATTGACCTTTGGTGCTGTAGGGCAGCGTGCAACATAACAGTAACAGTAATATGTAGAAGACGTTGTGTAAATTACACTAGGACACGCTGCCAAACTATATAAACCCTGGATGCCTTCACTGTTAATGGGGGGAAAAAACTGGTCCAGCCTACATACCTTCAAAGACAATGGAAATATCAAGACTTCCTGGGCGCCATATAGGTTAATTGACTTTAAAGTGATATCATTATGTATGATATTTCATAAATTTCTGGATTAGATTTATGATTGAAAAGTGAAGCTGAGAACTGAAAACAGCCCGTTTTTTCCATTTCAACTGCATGTGAAATTCAAGAAGCTTTTAATTATTGAAAGGCATCCATATTCCACCCGCTTATGCAGCACAGGGTACAAGACTGGGAAGCACCGTGGACAGGAAGCCAGTCCATCGCACTCACGCTTAAGCCCACACATTATGGGTGTTTTTGAAACACAAATATGCAAGCCTTTGGACTTCGGAAAGAAAACAGAGCAACCAGAGGGAACCAGGGGAACAACACTAGGGGTTGGGAGTCAAATCTCCAACGCAGGAAAGTCGGCAAGGCTACCCTCTGCAGCATCTTGGCAGCCATATGTTGACTAGATAAAACTGAAAAATGAAAAGTGAGAGTAACTTAAACAAATGTGTTTAATTTTGTTCAAAGAGCTAGGGCGTGAGTTACGCCTTTAGTGTCCTGGGACACTAAAGTATGATTTGCACTATAGTGTGACAAGATTCAGAACTGCAAAAATGCAACAATCCGGAATACCACACAGAACTGCTTACCACTATCCTAACCTACATACTGCATTTATTTTTCAGCTACACTCAATATTATCCAGCTATATAAGTGCAATTGCAAATCACACAAGCCGGTAGATGGTAGGTTTTTTTCCATATTTTGTCATTATCCACCAGTTAATAGACCTGCTTTATATGAATTTTCATAAGAAACAAAGTAAGTTTAAAGGATTTTAAAAATATCTCATTATGAAAATACTTCTACACAGTTTTAAGGGCTAAACATTTTTATTACCATATTATGGTGATGGAAAAATAGTTATGGGAAATAGGCCAGGAACTTTGACCAATAAAGGTCATGTACATCGTTCTCATGATGAATTTATTGAAAATTTTGGCTAAATCACTTCTAAGACTATATTTTTGAAACAGAATTCCTCGGCATGTTCAATACTTTATAACAGGTGATTCATAAATGTGAATAAAAATATAATTCCTACATACATGAATTCACCTGTCCAACCAGGCAGGCATGCACTCTTGATGGGATTTCATCATCTTACATCGAATTCTAGTAATACACATACTATACGTACACACTGTTGACGAGTCTGAACATCTGCAGATGCCAACTTACTGCAGATCAGGGGTGTATTGTATGGGGGCTTTAGCCTCCCCGCCCCAAATAAATGTGTATTTATTGGTTTAAGTAAAGAACACTTTGCCATCCGCCCCCCATCCATTCATCTCTAACCCTACCCTCGCTGCTGCAGACATTTAAAAGCATTTGAAGCATCATCCAGAGTAAATCTAACCACACAATGCACGACAGACAAGAAGAACTGCTCGAGCTTCCATTTATTTTGTCCAATTTGATATAAGTATACAAGTAGACAGTGGAGATGCTACATAGCACACTGACATATCGTGAGGTCTGACATTACCAATGTATCTACAAACAGTAGTCTTTGAAATATATAACTAGCAGTAGTAGCAATACCTAACTAGTAGTAGAAACGATAACGAATTGTAGCAGTGGCAGTGACTCAGGGTAAGTAAATTATCAACAGATCTGAGATGACCATATTTTTTGTAAGAGGTTGCCTTGTCATGATATAAAATATCAAAACAGATTCAGTTGAAAACTCAAGACATTTTCCAAACATAAGACCTTTATATTGCTTAAATACAGTCATTTTTCTTTAGTTTTACACTTAATATCTCAGGAATAACAAAAGTGTTTATCTTAATAGTTCATGAGTTAGGATAATATTTTCACACTACTATTGCAAAACATTCCCTGTATCTCCCAATCTATGGTAAGTTCTCTTTCTTCTCCAATCAGAACACAACAGAACATATATCAATCTCCCAACATCTTATCCTGAGCAGGGTACTAGGAGCAAATCTCGTCAGGTGCACGGGCAGCAAAGCATCCATAAAGTCACATTATTCCAGAACAATCAAGCTGTTAATTTTATGCCTGTTAGCGAAATCAGCCATGCTTGACTCAACAGCTCTCATCCAGGATGAATGGATTCTTCTCCATGTAGAATGCTCATGCGCGGTTCTAGCATTGAGTGACGCATTTATGCCAAAACCTAGCCGACAAGCTAATAAGTAAATATTCCAAATGCTAGAAAAACGACATAAGCAGAATGAGAGCGTGAAGCAGGAACTGATGGATGGCGAACATCTGTGCTTGAAGGCCCCTTCCCCAGAAGTTCAGCATCTCCCTGAAGCCAAACCTCATGAGCTCAGTCTCTCCTGACAGACTGATGAGGAAGCATGGCTCGTGCTTTTGCTACAGAGAATGGAAGCTGTGGCTGGCCTTTACCGTGACAGATACTGAGTAATACCAAATTTCTGGTCGAAGGCCAGGTACATTTAGTGGAAGCTTTTAGCTGGGACTCTACACTTTCATTCTCAATCTTTTGCCTTGAGTATGGGTTCCCAGATACCTCCTGTACGATGTATGATTTGTAGAGTACATATGTACGTGCTGTTGTCTTTGCATCAGATTTCTAGCTCACCCCGCCCTCATATTTCTCTTAGCTCAATTAGAAAAAAACATAATGACTCACGAAGTAGAAAAATAAAGGCAATGAGGAATGTGTGGCAGCCAGATGCTGCACGACACTCCGCCTGGTCCTTCTTCCCAGGCTTCACAGTATCATCCCATTTTGCCTCTGGAATCTAGAGTAACACGCATGCATCAGGAAGAGAGTGTGGCCATTGAGAATTCACGAATTGGCGTGCAATCATTCCACACCAGGAAGACACAGAGGGCATCTTGCAGGGTTCAGCAGTGACGTCCCTTAACCAGACCAACCATCTCTATACCCGTTTCCACAAGGGCTTGCCCAGACATCTGAACCTCCAAAAGTTTAGGGAGACAATAAAAAATAAAAAAGCCTACAGACAGTATTCCACCTCAGCTGCTGTTATGCTATATCCCTGGCAATGACGTGCATTTTAAAATGAAGGATTAATTATAGCTAAATCTTTAAGAATTATTTGTTGTAAAACCATCCACTGATAATAAGCCATAATCTGAGCAAATGTTTTTCCAAACCAAAAGTTAGATCCCAAAAATAAATCCCCAGTGGATTTCTTCCCTGGGACATCATTTTTTTTAGTCATTCACCCCCATCCTCATTAAATATTTTCAGGACAGTTTTTGATAATTTTTTTTTTTTTAATTTTTAGTGTTTAACAGAATAAACTCCCTGAAAGACAGCTGAAAAACATCCAAAATTTGTACATAAGGAAATGAAAGCAAAAGCCGTTTCAAATCAGATACCAGAATCACCCTATATCATTTCATATGTTATTTTTGTAATAAAAAGGGTAGTTTTCTCAAACGGACCCACAAAATTAACAAACCAATTACTGCATCAGTACTAGAATCTCTAATTTGTTAAGTGGAGGCAGGGACAACTATATGACATACAAAAGGATAACATACAGTAAAATTACATTTCTGCTGTGTTTACCAAACCCGACACTCAATATTTTCCATTCTTGTCATTTTTAATGTCGTTCTTCAATAAAAGCAAAAAAAAAAACCTGAACAAACTCAGAAAACCTCCCAGCGACCTACATGTATTTATGTATTTGTGAAGATTGGTAAAGTTCACCAGCTTTTCCCCAGACTTATGAACATTATCTTAAAATCAGCATGAGCAAAAAAAAAAAAAAAAAGGTAAATAATAATATTTATAATTTTAATCAAAAGAAACGATCTCCTTCAGAAAATTTTATGAAGAGAACACCGGAACAGGAACAGGGACATAAGCACAAGAGCTCACCATCAGGCTGATTATATTTAGAGGTTTAGCCAGAGACACCCTAAAATTAAACCTCGTATATACGATTTGAGTAACGTTGTCATTGGTTGGTTGGTTGTTGGTTAATCTTACGGCTGTGCTAATGGATAAGTCAACAAAATGGATCTGTATGTGTTTTCACCGAGTTCACTCTTGACCTTACTGGTAGAGTTATTCTACACCGCTTGATTCTCCCCTGATGAAGCTCACCCATATAAAGCTGTGCCCTGACCGTTGACCTTTTACATAGTAATAAGACGAACAGAACCCAGACAATCAAATCGTACAGGTCCAATGAAGACCACAGAGATACGAGGAGTATGGATTGGGTTTTACGGTGAGCGGATCCTGTGGACAGAGACCATGAGGAATCTCAGCATGTCTCAGAGCCAAATGTTCTCCTCTGTTGAGCTCCTCGCCTAAAGTGCGTTTCATCTCTACTTCTTCTTGCCGAAGAAGCTGAAGCGCTTCTCGCGATCCCGCTCCTTGCCGTCCTTGTTGCGCATGGTAACGCTGCCGGCTTCTGCAGAGGTGGGGGAAATGGGTGGCATGGTCATGGCTCGGGTCAGGACCTTCGGGCCCATGGGGGACTTGTCTCCAGCTGTCTCTGTTGCCGTGGTGAACGATAAGATGGAGTGGATCCAGGAGCTCATCTCAGCCTAAGTTGAAGGAGAAGGAAATATGAGGAGCATCCTCACTACCACCCTAGTCTCACACACAGTACGTCCTCAATACTGCCATACATACAATGATATGAATGACAGATGAATGACAGAAGATCAATAATACAGAAGTAACCCGTCACACACTTGAGATAGTATGGGGTGTGGCCAAGGCTGAACTGGCTATCTGGCACACCAAGCATCTTCTCAGTGGGCCCATGGCTATATGGGCCAGGGACCCCCAGATTGACAAAATTTATTGCGAGGGACCCCAAAATCCAGGGCCGATTTTTAATCCCAATCCCAGACAAAGATGACTCATATCACAAGGCAGCACATCAACTGATGTAAGGAGCAAACACTTCAGTATACAGGTAGTGTCATTATGTCCGATCCATTGGTCTTTGCCATGTTTCAATAGTTAGCTATGTGAATCTATGCTTTTGGGATGAGTGATGATTGCAGAAGTCTGATTTAGTAATTAATCACAAGGTCACCGGAAGCCCACCCACAGAGCACATGTGGGGTTAACCTGGACATGCTCACAGCAGTAAACTGTACCTCTATTTAAGGGAGGCGAATTCCACAGATTATCTCCGCTGCCTGAGGCCTACAGATTCTGGTAGCTCACAGTCGCCCAAAAGATTAACAAGTTATATTTTGTTATTCCCGTATTTTTCATTGATACCTAAAAATTATTTAGTTATATTTACCTCATCTTTAGCCTGAAACAGGTACTCCTTTCCATCTGCAATCCTGTGGTCAGACAGAGGGAGAAATGTAATGCCAGGAAGTTTATGCATATTTCTGATGCACCAACATGACAACATGAGTAGTGTAATACACCACTAGGCAGCCTGTGCTGGACTCAAGCCCAAAGGAAATGTTAACGTTAAATTTTACCCAAACTGAAGCTGCAGGAATAGTGGTGTTGTTGTATCACTGGGTAGGCTACTTCATATGATATGGAGGAGTACATATGTAACTTAATACATACTTGTGAATTCTGTAAGACTTAACAGCGTTACCAGGAAATGCATTCTTATGTCTAATTAATAAAATATGTCTACAGTTATTTAGCAGACACTTTTACCCAAAAAGTTGTACAGTAACTGGGGGTTAAGGGCGTTGCTCAGGGGCCCAACAGTGAAATTGCATTGCTGACCCTGAGTTTTGAACCGACAACCTTCTGATTACAGGCACAGCATCCAAACCCACTGAGCCACACACTGCACATCTGCCTGCCTGTCTGTCAATCAACCAATCAATGTGATTTGTTTACTTGTGTAATAGTGCTGGAGATCACAATGTACTCCCTTGTTGGATCAATGAAGTTCTACCTGATCTCATTTTCATGTTAATCTGGAGTAAAAGCCATGTCCGCTCTGCTCACCGCAGCTTGAAGACATTCTTCCTCTTCTTATAGTCGTGCGCCACCTCGCAGCTGGCGTGGGGCAGGCTCACGGGCGCCTCCCCATGGTACGCTGCCCCAATGGACGCACTCTTGTTGTCCTTGTAGAAGCCCAGGCTGCCCTTGCGCAGCACACAGTAAACGTTTTGCCAGGACCTGTCCATGATGAAACAATTAATAAAACACGAAGCCAGGTCAGCAGCCATGCCATGATGCATGTGGCCTGCTGGGAAACATGTAACCGTCACACATATCTGCTGAATCGCTGCCTGTTCAAACGCTTCACATCTGCACATAGAGAGCAGCATTCTGTAGTGATGGCCAAAGGAGCCATTTTCTGACCCTAGTAGATGACACTCTTGGTTTGCTTTAGGCCATGCATTGAGCACTTTTTGAATAAAAAGCACCATTTAGTGGTGTCAGAAAATATAGCAGATGGTTCATGAAGCTTCATAAGAACATAAGAAATATACAAACGAGAGGAGGCCATTCGGCCCATCAAGCTCGCTTGGGGAGAACTTAACT